>CAJHQP010009704.1:0-21385 GCA_905132765.1 Moricandia arvensis
TGAGGAAGCTAACAGTGAGCTTAATATGGATCAAAGGACTAACTCAAAGACTTGGATGATAGAACTCACAGCACCAATGACAATGCATTGTGACAATCAGGCGGCTATACACATTGCATCAAACTCTGTTTTCCCATGAGAGGAGCAAAGCAACATAGAAGTAGACTGCCACAAGGTGAGACAAGCAGTAGAGCAGCAAGTGATTCTTTCCATGCTACACAAGAGTGAAGAATCAATTGGCTGAATATTCATAAGGCAGCAAGCAGCAAGGTTTGTGAGTTCATTCATCCTAAGCTTGGACTCATAGACCATCTCATGTCACTCGATCCTCTTACCATGAAAGTGTTCTAACTCTTTTTCTTTGCTTGGTTTTATCCCAAGTGGTTTTTCCAAGTATGGTTTTATTGAGGGAATGCTTTAAATGGAAATCCAAGCTTGAACTAGTCTGCTATGGTCAAGCTTGAGGGAGTGTTTGACCTTGAAGACATAAAGTGGCTTGAAGATATACAAACAGAAGTGAAGAGAGCAGTTGGTAATGTCCGTACAGTTTAGGTTCTAAAGTGACCTACCTGGCTTGCAAGACAAGGAAATGCTTGTCTAACCAGATACAAAGTCTATCTTGATCAGAACATGTGATCTGGTTACAAGGAAATCAAAAGAGACGTTGGAGACCAAGTCACATGTTTCTTAAAGAATCAAGACTGTTCTGGCCTGGAATCAGACTGTTTCTGGCCTTGATCAGACTGTCCTTATTCACTTTTGATTTAGTGAGTGGTAAAGGCACGAGTTTAAGAGAGAAACAGATTGATTGTTAATGAGAGATTTAGAGAGAATAAAAAGAATAAAGAGAGTAACGAGAGAGAGAGAGGCTTAAACTCCGGTTGATTAATGAAAAAGAGAGAGTTGCAACATATATAGAGTCAGATACAAGGGTTTCCGTGAGGAATCAAAAAGATGCTATTGGTATATTATTTTTTGGCCACATAAACTCTTTTTAGCTCCTTACTTGCTGGCCAAAAGACTTCTTTTACTTTCCAGCTGTGCCAGCCTGTCGCAAGACTCTCTCCTTATCCTTTCCAACGTCTATAGCTAAGAGGATAAGGGGTAAAGGTAACTTCTTCTTGATTAGAAAATTACCCAGGTAACTTTGGTTAAGTTTTGGTCGAGGTTGGTCGACCCGGAATGGTCCCTGTACGGACTTGGTCGATCCAAACTCTCCAAACCTCCAAAACCCTTTCCTTCTCTTCAGCACATCAAAACCCCACATCACTTCTCCTTTATGTACTCACTCATTTCCAACACTCCCCTCAAGCTTGACCATGTGGAAAAGTCAAGCTTGGAATGCCATGAGTTCTTCTCATTAAAACCTTACCAAAGAAAACCCTCCTTAGGAAATAAAACCTTGATAAGAAAGAGTAAGACCCATGGCCGAGGGGATCAGTATTTGGAGTGAGATCAATGAGTCCCAACCTAGAAAGGATGGAACCATTGTTTTTAATCTCGCAGCCTTGGTGAAACATCAGCAGTTGATCCTCACTCCTTGTATGCAATGGCAATATCACTCCTGATCAATCATCCTGTCTCACCTATGAAATCAACTTCTATGTGCTTTGTTCTCTATGGAAGACTGAGTTAGACCGCAATGTGAATTGCTGCTTGATTATCCCCAGCAGTGCATTGTCATGGGAGTGGTCTTTTCAATCTCCAGATGCTTCAAATGCCCTTGATCCTACCAACTCGTTTGTCAGCTTCAAACATAGCCTAATACTCAGCATCAACACTTGAAACAGGAAAATAATCCCTTCTGCTTCTTACTCTTCCAAAGTAACCAGGTTTTTCCTCCAATGAACTGTACAAATACCCAGTAGTTGTTTCCTATCAACTCTAATCTCCCTGCCAATCAGCATCACAATACCCAACTACTTCCTGTACTGCCATTGCAACCCCATCCACAACTCCTTGGTCCAGGCGTGCCACTCAAATACCTTTGGTTATCCTTCAACCAATCTCCAGTGATGGACTTTGGGTCCTGCTATGCTGACTTACCTTGTTCACTTGCAAAACATAGATCTGGTCCTTGTGATAGTCAAGTAGATGCAGCTTCCCAACCATCTTCCTGTATACTTAGCATCCTCAAACAACTGGTTCTCTGCAATCTCCCCCTCAAGTAGAACCTTATACCCTCTTCAAGATGTCTTGGCTATCTTTCTCGCAAGCACATCAGTCTCCTTCAACATATCCATCTTATACTTCTTTGAGACATAAACAAGCCCTCCTAGATTGCATATCTCATCCCCAGAATACTTCATCTCTCCCAAATCTTTGATATCAACACTGACTTGAGAAACTCCTTATTAGCTTTAATCCCAGCCTATCACTTCCTGTGATGATCAAAATCATCACATACACCAATAATCCAATGATCCCTGATGGAGTAACCAGAGTGAAGAGAGTGTGATCTAGTTCAGACTTTCTGAACCCTCTCCGCATTTAGAAGTGTACTCAGCTTTCCTATACCAGGCTCTAGGTGACCTGCTTTAGCCCGTATATAGCTTGTGTGAACTTGAATCAGAATCAGAGACTAAGAGAGACTAAGAGAGATTAAAAGACTAAGAAAGGGGAAGACTTGAGAGGGATTCGAATCAAGAACACAACAAGCTTTATTTCTGAAGTGGAGAGGGGTTTTCCCCCTTTCTCCCTTAATCTTTACACTTGACAGAGATACAATATATATAGAGAAATGGAGAGGCTAAACTCGTTTAAAACCGTAAGGAGACTAAGCATGTGGAGTCAACAAGAGTCTTGGCGCCTGGTTTGAAATACTAGGCTGAGAATGCTCACATGCTTGGGACAGGCTGTCAAAGAGCTCTTCCTTTGCTTTTAGGCGAGTGGATAAGGTTATCCACAATGCCCTTCCTTTTGGTAAGTGGATAACCTTATCCATAAACAGTCACTAAGCCTTGGCACCTTCCTGGAAGTTTCCTTGCCTTCCCTTCCTTATCTTGGACAAGAATATACCAAAGGATCTTCTCCTTTCTTCACATGCAAGGTATTTTAGACTTGGGAGACAAGTCTTGGCAGTTTAGGGTTGTACGGCCAGATATCAATATCCTGGTCCATCCTCTTCGTGCCCTAACTTGCCCAAGATTCAAAACCATTCCATAAGTTCAAATGGTCGAGTATACATGTTTCTGGGTCGAGGTTGGTCCGTACGGATCCGTACAGTCCGTACAGTCCGTACGGATCCGTACAGTCCGTACACCTCACCCAAACATAGACCATTTGATCCCTTCTCTTCACCACAGCTTCCCAAGGTCTTCCTTAGACTTATCCTTGATGTTTCATAGACTCTTGTACACTTAACAGCTTCCCACAGCCTTCTTAATACTCCTTGTACAAGATCTATTCAACCCACTCTATCTTCTTTCACTCCATCTCATCTCTCTCTCTTGTTCATTGTCATCTCTTCAAGTTAACACTCCCCCTCAAGCTTGACTCTAGTGATCCTAAGTCAAGCTTGGAACCTTGAAGTCACTCCTCATTAAAAACCTTATGAGAGAAAACCCTCCTTAGGGATAAAACCCTCATAAGGAAAAGAGTAAGCTCCTTCAAGGCCTAGGGATTGGCCAGTGAGTTCTTTGTGTCTCAACCAGTGTGGTGAACACAAAGAACTCTGGATCATGGCCTAACTGTGGTGTAAGCTAATCCGACTTGGATTGCTCACCACTAACCCTTCTTGAGCTCATCTAGCTCATCTCATACTGATCTTGGTCTCTCCCCCTTTCACCCAACTTCTTGTTGGGTTAAGTGCTCGGATGACCAGCTACTCACACCATTGAGTACCATCTTCATTCTCTGCCTTGGTTGCTTCTTCTTCTTGAATAACCACCAAGGACTCCATCTTCACAGATCATTGAAGCTTCTCAACACTCCCCTCAAGCTTGACCATGTGGAACAAGTCAAGCTTGAGAAGGACAGCTTCATGATCTTGATCAACAAACCACTGCCCACTCCTTTCTGATCTCGCCACCTTGAATGGAATGCTGGAAGATACCTCACCTAACTCTTCAACCACCTCACTTCAGAAGCCGCATTGTAGAGTCACCTTCTTCTTTACACAGCCAAGAGTGCTCTGACCACTCTCTTGTCTAGACCCGCCAATGTCTAAACCCGGATGGCTCTATCTTCTATTCCTGGTGCAATGGTGAGGAGGAACCAGGTCTTGAACTTAGATCATCAGGTAGCTCACTCAAGTCCCCACCTCAAGCTTGAATTGAGTCTAGGTTCAAGCTTGAAAGTGAGCCTGAATGAGCATCCAAACCAGGAGCACACCACCCCAACAGCTGCGCTTAAACCACTGGTCCACCTCCATGTCTTCAGCTTCAAGTACCCTTCAGGTCACCGGCCTCCTCAAGCTTCAGTGATGACCTTCTCTTCTTGTGTGCCTTGAACCAGGAGCTCAACAACCTACATGATCTGCGCTTCTTATAACCGGCTACTACACCAAGAACCTTCCCATTGCTCCACCCAATGGACCAAGCCTTCCTCTTGTTCCGGATTGGTGTTGAACAAGAGACACTCCATGTGAACCTGAAACAACACTCAAACTCCACACAAGATAAGACACATTTGCATTGGGATCTAACCTTGACTAATCATCAAGTTTGATCACCAATGTCACAAGCTTTGCACTTAGACAGCATCTCATTATCATTGAGATCCATCTAATGCAAGCTTACCACTCTCTAAATGCTATCACAAAGCACTTAGGCAAACAATCCCTGCCTTAAACGACCCTTAGACATCAGTCTAGGTGTCTCAACCTTAAGGCAGCCCCAATGACAAGAGTATGCAACAGCCTTGACCCATTTACTTCATGAATGCAAAACGGATTAGATACAACTATCTATCATCCTAGCAAGACATTCATAAGAACAGAGACTAAGCATCACTGCCATTTCCAAACACCAGACCCAAATGCTTCACTTTAAATCAGTTTCTATTCATGTATGCAAGCAGATTCAGAACATGCTATCTAATATCATGTCAAGCAACATTTAGAACTGGAGTAAGCACTTTAAACACTCAACCATTCAAAACGAGTCATCTAAACATCCTGGGATAGATCCTAAACAAACATATTTAGCAATCTTAACACATCCTCAGGTCTCAAACACATCACACAACACATTCAGTTCATAAAGTATCAAGCTTTATAACAAGGGACAGTAGGTTCTTACAAACAAGGAACTAGTGTTAGTTCCTTGAACACCTTTGATTCATGGCAAGATCAGGAGCTCTTGGTTGCGACCCAACACCTCCTTCCTCCATGGAACTTCCCTTGGACTCTCCATGCCTAAAGTCCCCACCTTTCTTCATACTTTGGTCGCCTCCACCAGTAACAAGGTGAAAGCTTTCACCTTTCTTCCTGGTCTTTGAATAAGAACACGCCTTGGACTTGATTTGATGAAGAGGGTAGCTAATCCACTCCATAACTCCTGGATCCGAGGCTCTCCTTTCTTCTGGACGGTATGAGAGAGTATGGGACTTCAAGAACAGCTTCTGGGTTTGCTGATGAACACCTTCTTGTAGAGGATGAACCGGCTGGAAAGGAAGCTCCTTTCTGGGTTTTAATGGCAGGAGAGAAAGCCTTGATCTTTGCGGAAGCTAAACACCAAGTTCTGATGAACCTGGCTCTGATACCATGTTGGATTTTCACCAGAGTATATGGATCTGGGTTTGTGTGTGATGAACAAGCCTTTAAGGCAATGATGAACACCAGATGATGAAGAGAATGGGTTCTGGTTTACTTGTGTGAACTTGAATCAGAATCAGAGACTAAGAGAGACTAAGAGAGATTAAAAGACTAAGAAAGGGGAAGACTTGAGAGGGATTCGAATCAAGAACACAACAAGCTTTATTTCTGAAGTGGAGAGGGGTTTTCCCCCTTTCTCCCTTAATCTTTACACTTGACAGAGATACAATATATATAGAGAAATGGAGAGGCTAAACTCGTTTAAAACCCTAAGGAGACTAAGCATGTGGAGTCAACAAGAGTCTTGGCGCCTGGTTTGAAATACTAGGCTGAGAATGCTCACATGCTTGGGACAGGCTGTCAAAGAGCTCTTCCTTTGGCTTTTAGGCGAGTGGATAAGGTTATCCACAATGCTCTTCCTTTTGGTAAGTGGATAACCTTATCCATAAACAGTCACTAAGCCTTGGCACCTTCCTGGAAGTTTCCTTGCCTTCCCTTCCTTATCTTGGACGAGAATATACCAAAGGATCTTCTCCTTTCTTCACATGCAAGGTATTTTAGACTTGGGAGACAAGTCTTGGCAGTTTAGGGTTGTACGGCCAGATATCAATATCCTGGTCCATCCTCTTCGTGCCCTAACTTGCCCAAGATTCAAAACCATTCCATAAGTTCAAATGGTCGAGTATACATGTTTCTGGGTCGAGGTTGGTCCGTACGGATCCGTACAGTCCGTACGGATCCGTACAGTTTGTACACCTCACCCAAACATAGACCATTTGATCCCTTCTCTTTACCACAGCTTCCCAAGGTCTTCCTTAGACTTATCCTTGATGTTTCATAGACTCTTGTACACTTAACAGCTTCCCACAGCCTTCTTAATACTCCTTGTACAAGATCTATTCAACCCACTCTATCTTCTTTCACTCCATATCATCTCTCTCTCTTGTTCATTGTCATCTCTTCAAGTTAACAACACTCTCTGAATCCTAATCATCAAGACTAAGCATTCAGGCAACAACACAATCAATTTTCCTAAGGACAGAAGCAAGAATATTCTTTCAAGACATAACTTCAAGACAGTTTAACAACCTTAGGCAGATTCTAAACAAGATTGTGAGAATAGAGATTTAAGTAACCAGAGAGTATAAGTAACCAGAGTATAAGTAGAGAGTAGAGAATTATGTAACCAGAGTATTAGTAGCCAGAGAATGGAAGAATGATGGAGAATAAGTAACCTGGAGAATTAGAGAATGAGAGAATAGAGAATATAGAATAGAGAATTGCTCAAGAGTTCTAATGGACAGAGTTTTGCTCTGTTTTCTTGAGTTTTGCGGAAGCATAAACAGCCAGGAGCATCCAATACTCACCAAGAGTTTGGTGCTTTATTAGCTGAAACACAATAGACCATTGAACAATTAATTTGCTCACTGATCTTAGACATGTGCCACTGGAATAACTCATGAACAGATGTTTTCCAGGGCTTGCAACAAAAGAACCAACATAATAACACATGAACAAGTGTTTTCTGTGGCTTAGACAACAATGAATCCAATGGATCAAAACAGTTTGTCCACTGGTCAAAGAGATGCTCCATTAAGAGAAAGCTATTATCCAATGGATAAAGCATAATGGTGAAGCATTTTTGAAATCTTTCTCTTCCTCAAGCTTGATTCAATATACTAACAAGTACTGACCAAGCTAACACAATATCAGAGTGGGAGAGAAAGGATTTATTTAAACAAAACAGAGATAAAAGAGGTGAGTTTATTCCCAAAGAAGAGCAACAAAGCTCTGATACCATGTTGGAATTCATGAGTTTTGTCTCATGCAAGGAGTGATTCATTCAACTTGTGACTGAATCCCTTTCAACCATACAACAGGAACTCACCATTCAAGATGAGAGACAACCAATTTGTGGTTGAATCCTCATACACAGCTTACTATATAACCAAGAATCCTAGATAGTAAACTGGTTATATGAAGCAGAAACTCTCTAGTATGAATCTATCCTTGAGAAGTAACACAACACTTAGAGTTTGTGTACTTAGATGAATGGGATTTAGAATCAGTAAGCTAGAGTTTAATACAATAGATAAAGAAGAGTTTAAAGTGAGTTTGACAAGTATTAGGCTGCCTTAAAAGAGAAAGAGCTAAGGCAGCCTCTAGACCATAATACTTAACTCCTTACATTGTGAATATTGTTTAGACACAAGCAAGGGAGAGAGAGCACACGAAATTAGAGAGAGAAACTTGTCTATTGATTCTGATAAGTGTTACAAGAGAGGGTGAAGGTCTTTAAATAGACAATCACTTACAATAAATAATTACTAAAACAAGGAAATATAAACAAATAATTCTGTAGGGATGAGAAGAGGCCAAAGGGGATACAGCCAAGGGGAGGCACGTCCAGAGTATTGACATGAAGACATTTAACTAGAAGAGATCAAGAGAGGAACATTTGGTCTAAGTAAAGAGAAGTGATCCGTACAAGACTTGTGAAGCAAGTCTGTCCGTACAACTCCTTGGCGCCCAAGCAACCAACTCTGACCTAGCTTGACTTGGAAGACAAGGAGTTTAATTCAAATCGACCAAGAGGGATTCAAACTGGTTTGAATGGTCAAGAGACCCGTTGGGAAGCAGAAGCAAGTGGAGATATTTTAAATAGACAAAGTCACATGTTCCATTTAGAGCTTCTGGCCGTTCAGGACCTGTCACTTTCCCTCGGCCAGAACCCATTATTCTATTCTTTTCTTTCTCTGCTTTCTTTGCTTATTTATTCAGTTGTATGCAGTTCATTTTAACCTAAGGAAATAAACTCCTTCTCTCTCTTATTCTCTCTGTCGAGTAAACACAAACCCTACTCTCTCTCTTTACCTTTTCGAATCAAACTCCCTCTCTCTCACCTGTTCTTCATTATTCTTCACTCTGTTCTTCACTAAACTTACATGGTATCAGAGCCTCAAAGCTCCTAAACCTATATTTTCTTCCGCAAATCTACTCTACTCACTTCACTCTTTCTTTTCATCCGATTAGTTCTTGATTTTCTTGAAGAACATTCTTTTATCCAGTGGATAATAGCCTTGTTCTTGCGAGTTCATCAAGTATTCTTCCTCATTTTTTCTTCATCTCTTCACAAGATAAACAAAGTATACTTGTTCATCTCTGTTTCCTGCTTGCTTTAGTATCCAGAAACTTTTTCTTCTTTCTCAAAAACTCTTGGATACATCCTTTTACCCACTGGATAATAGCAACTCGAAATGGAGCAAAACAAGGCAGTGGTGATTCCAGTCACTCTAAAAGGAGTGAACTACCTTCTCTGGTCAAGATTGATCAAGAATGCCCTTGGTGGAAGAGGTTTATGGTCCCATATCACTCCAGGTGAGGCGCCAAAACAAACCATTCAAGGAGAAGACGGCAAGGAGCTTGTGGTGGCAGATGAAGGCAAATGGAGTCAAGAGGACTTTATGGTGCTGAACATCATCCAGAGCTCACTTGATGGCCCCATAATGGAGGCCTACTCATACTGTGAAACCGCAAAAGAGTTGTGGGATACCCTTCAGAAGGTATATGGAAACATATCCAACCTCAGTAGGGTCTTTGAAGTAAAGAAGGCCATCAACTGCTTGAACCAGGAAGATATGGACTTTAACCAACACTTTGGTAAGTTCAGAGCTCTCTGGGCAGAGCTGGAGATGTTGAGGCCAAGTACTACAGATCCTACCATCCTGAATGAGAGGCGTGAGCAAGACAAGGTGTTTGGTCTACTCCTCACTCTCAATCCAGGTTACAATGACCTCATCAAACATCTGTTGAGGGCAGAAAAGTTACCTACCCTTGAGGAGGTATGTGCTCAAATTCAGAAGGAGCAAGGCTCAGTGGGTCTATTTGGTGGAAAAGGTGACTTGAACATGGCTCACAAGGCTGAAGCCTCAGCTAACAAGGTCTTCTTCAAACCAGAGAACCGGCGAGTTACTTGTGAGCATTGCAAGAAGAGTGGTCACATGAAGAACCAGTGCTGGATTCTTCACCCACACCTCAGGCCACCATCAAGATTTAACCAAGCAAGGGCCAGTGAAGCTGTTCAGCAAACCTCTCAGCCTATGCGCCCAAATGGTGAAGGAAGAGCTCTGGTTTCTACCACCTATGCAGTTGGAGCCACATCTCAACCAGCCCCTGATGATGCCTTCATCCGCAAGTCAGACATTGAGGCCCTTATCAAGGCACTCAATGCAAACTCTGGTAACATCAGTAGAAATGTTTTAAATAAATCATTTAGTGATAAACCATTGATTATTGATTCAGGAGCATCTCATCACATGATTAAGGACTCTAGTCTTATTAGCAACATTGAACCTGCCTTAGGAAGTGTAGTAATTGCTAATGGTGATAGAGTACCTATTAGAGGCATAGGGAACTTGAAATTGTTTGATAAGGATTCTAAGGCATTTTATATGCCCACATTTGCTTCCAACTTGCTTTCAGTTAAAAAGGCTACTACTGATCTCAATTGCAAAGTTATTTTCAGCCCTAATGATGTTCATTTTCAGGATATTGAGACAAGTAAGATGCTTGGGAAAGGTGTGAGCAAGGAAGGGTTGTACTTGCTTGAAGACACCAAACTTAGTTCTGATATTTCTTGTGCTTTTAGTTCTATTCCTGTCTTACCTTCTAATGTATTATGGCATGCTAGATTAGGTCATCCTCATTCTCGTGCTTTAAGCTTAATGTTGCCTAATCTTTCCTTTAAAACTGATAGATGTGAAGCTTGTATCCTTGGCAAACATTGCAAGTCTATTTTTACTAAATCAACAACTATCTATGAGCACTGCTTTGATCTAATTCATTCTGATGTGTGGACTGCTCCTTGTGTCTCTAGGGAAAACCACAAGTATTTTGTTACTTTTATAGATGAGAAATCGAAATACACTTGGCTGACCTTAATTCAATCAAAAGATAGGGTGTTAGAAGCTTTTATGAACTTTCAAAGCTATGTAACTAATCACTTCAATGCCAAGATTAAAATTTTTAGGTCAGACAATGGTGGGGAGTACACAAGTCATGCTTTCAAAAACCACCTAGCCAACCATGGAATCATTCATCAGACAAGCTGCCCATACACACCACAACAAAATGGAGTGGCTGAGAGGAAGAATAGACATCTTATGGAAGTGGCCAGAAGCATGATGTTCCACACAAATGTTCCAAAGAGGTTTTGGGGGGATGCTGTGGTGTCAGCATGCTATCTGATCAATAGAACACCCACACGGGTTCTCCATGATGTCTCTCCTTATGAGGTATTGAACAAAACTAGACCATCCATTGATCACTTGCGTGTGTTTGGGTGTATGTGCTTTGTATTGATTCCAGGAGAACAGAGAAACAAACTTGAAGCAAAGAGTGTCAAAGCAATGTTTATTGGTTATTCAGCCAACCAGAAAGGATACAAGTGCTATGTACCAGAAACTAGGAGAGTTATGGTCTCAAGGGATGTGAAATTTGTGGAGTCTAGAGGGTACTATGATGAGAAGAGCTGGGATAACTTGAAGGATCTCTCACATGCGCCTTCAGACAGAGCAAACAACCTGAGGATCATCCTAGAAAGTCTTGGTATTAGTCAGCCTCAGGCCAGGGAGGAAACAAGAGAAGGACCTGCTCAAACAGCTGGAACGGTTGAAAATGAGACCCATCTTGATCCTGAGGGGGGCAACCAACCAGAACCAGAGGAGACAATACATCATGAAGGATCTGAAATTCATGATCAACATGGTTCAGAAGAAATCCAGGAGCAGCCTCAACCACAAACCCATGAGGATGAAGAAGCTCAGGTACAACCATTAAGGAGAAGCACAAGAATCAGGCAACCCCCATCTAACTGGACGAACACAAGGGTATACTACAATGCAAATGCAGTAGCTCATCCCATTCAAGCCACATGCTCTCTGGCTCAATATCCAGCAGAGCATAGAGTCCTCATGAGCAACTTGGATAAAGAATACATACCAAGATCCTATGAAGAAGCAATGAAGGATAAGGAATGGAAGGAATCAATGGGTCATGAAACTCAGGCCATGATAGACAATGATACTTGGTATGAGGCTGAACTCCCAAAAGGAAAGAAGGCAGTAACAAGTAGGTGGATCTTCACCATCAAGTATCTAGCCAATGGTAAACCAGAAAGGAAGAAAACAAGGCTGGTTGCAAGGGGATTCACTCAAACTTATGGAGAAGATTACCTTGATACCTTTGCACCAGTTGCAAAACTTCACACCATCAGAATCATCATTTTTATTGCTACCAACTTGAAATGGGACTTATGGCAAATGGATGTGAAGAATGCTTTTCTTCAAGGGGAACTAGAAGATGAAGTCTACATGAGACCTCCTCCTGGTCTAGAGTACCTAGTGAAACCAGGCAATGTGTTGAGACTCAAGAAGGCTATCTATGGGTTAAAGCAATCACCAAGAGCTTGGTATCATAAACTCAGTACCACCCTGAATGGAAAAGGGTTTAGACGATCTGAGGCAGACCATACTCTATTCACTCTCACCAGCCAACAAGGTATAGTAGTCATCCTTGTGTATGTTGATGATATCATCATCACAGGGAGTGACAAAGAAGGTATACAAATTACTAAAGCTTATCTAAAATCTGTATTTGAAATCAAGGATTTAGGTGAGCTAAAGTACTTCCTTGGAATTGAAGTATGCCGCTCTAATGAGGGGCTCTTCTTGTCCCAAAGGAAGTACACACTTGATCTTCTGAATGGAGCAGGTATGCTTGGAGAGAAACCAGCCAAGACTCCACTAGAAGATGGCTATAAGATTTTGCGTGAGGGGGAGTATGAAGACACACCATTTGATGATCCAAAGCAATACAGAAGACTAGTGGGTAAGCTTATCTATTTAACCATCACTAGACCTTATATATGCTTTGCTGTGAACCAGGTGAGCCAGCATATGCAAGTGCCAAAGGTTCATCACTGGAAAATGGTGGAAAGGATACTCAGATATCTCAGTGGAGCTCCTGGACAAGGAGTATGGATGGGCTGTAATGGCAACACAGAAGTGGTTGGCTATTGTGATGCTGATTGGGCAGGAGATAGGAATGATAGGAAATCAACCACAAGCTATTGCACCTTCATAGGAGGCAATCTGGTCACATGGAAGAGCAAGAAGCAAAAGGTGGTTTCATGCTCAAGTGCTGAAGCAGAGTATAGAGCCATGAGGAAACTAACAAATGAGTTAGTGTGGATCAAAGGACTTCTCAAAGACTTGGGGATAGAGATCACTGCACCAATCACCATGCACTGCGACAACCAAGCTGCTATCCATATAGCCTCAAACTCAGTATTTCATGAGAGAACTAAACACATTGAGGTGGACTGCCACAAAGTGAGACAAGTGATAACCCAAGGAGTCATTCTGCCTTGCTATACAAGGAGTGAAGATCAGTTAGCCGACATCTTCACCAAAGCTGCCAGTACTAAGGTGTGTGAGTCCATCTATCCCAAGCTTGGACTCATTGATATCACCCAGGCATGATCCCCTTAGCCATGGAGCTTCTACTCTTTCCTTAGTATGTTTTTATCCCAGTGGGTTTTGCATATTAAGGTTTTAATGAGGGAAGTCTTCATGGTTTCCAAGCTTGATCAAATCTCATGGTCAAGCTTGAGGGGGAGTATTGACATGAAGACATTTAACTAGAAGAGATCAAGAGAGGAACATTTGGTCTAAGTAAAGAGAAGTGATCCGTACAAGACTTGTGAAGCAAGTCTGTCCGTACAACTCCTTGGCGCCCAAGCAACCAACTCTGACCTAGCTTGACTTGGAAGACAAGGAGTTTAATTCAAATCGACCAAGAGGGATTCAAACTGGTTTGAATGGTCAAGAGACCCGTTGGGAAGCAGAAGCAAGTGGAGATATTTTAAATAGACAAAGTCACATGTTCCATTTAGAGCTTCTGGCCGTTCAGGACCTGTCACTTTCCCTCGGCCAGAACCCATTATTCTATTATTTTCTTTCTCTGCTTTCTTTGCTTATTTATTCAGTTGTATGCAGTTCATTTTAACCTAAGGAAATAAACTCCTTCTCTCTCTTATTCTCTCTGTCGAGTAAACACAAACCCTACTCTCTCTCTTTACCTTTTCGAATCAAACTCCCTCTCTCTCACCTGTTCTTCATTATTCTTCACTCTGTTCTTCACTAAACTTACACAGAGGAGGAGAAAGGGACAGGAGAGAGATAGTGACCAGGTCTGATGAGTGAAAGTGACAGGCCAGCAACAGCTCTCTCCTTAAGCTTAACATGTGACTTTCTTCCATATTTGAATTTGAATCTGGTCAAACCCTCTACCAACGGATTACTTAGCTTCTGGAGACCCTCAGCTCGTGTTCCCATCAGTACCTTTCCTCCCAAGGCAAGTTAGGTCATAGTATATTGCTTGTGATCCAAGTCTGTACAAACAGAACCAGATTGGCTTCTCTTGATGAACTTATCCTTGGATCATCAACCATCTTCTTCTTGTCATCCCTTTATTTATTTCAACAAAGACCAGGCTGGTAGCAAGAGGCTACACTCAAGTATATGGTGAGGACTATCTTGAAACCTTTGCACCAGTGGCAAAGCTTCACACCATAAGGATTTTGCTCTCTCTTGCTGTGAATTTGGAATGGGATCTTTGGCAAATGGATGTCAAGAATGCATTCTTACAAGGAGAGCTAGAAGATGTATACATGCGTCCTCCACCAGGGATGGAAAACATGGTCAAACCTGGTAATGTATTGAGGCTTAGGAAGGCAATCTATGGTATGAAGCAATCTCCAAGAGCCTGGTATCACAAACTGAGCACAACCCTTAATGGAAGAGGGTTTGTGAAATCTGAAGCTGATCACACTTTGTTTACTCTCACCAGCCAGAAAGGGATCATTGTGATTCTCATCTATGTGGATGATATCATCATCACAGGCAGTGATAAAGAGGGGATCAGCTCCACCAAAGCATTACTCAAGGCAACATTTGATATCAAGGATTTGGGAGAGCTCAAATATTTTCTTGGGATTGAGATGTATAGATCCAAGGAGGGACTGTTTCTGTCCCAAAGGAAATACACCCTTGATGTATTAAAGGAAGCTGGAGACCTTGGTGGTAGAGCTGGTAAAACACCTCTAGAGGAGGGACACAAAGTAATGCGTGAGGGGGAGTATGAAGACAAGGCTTATGAAGATGTGAAGCACTATAGGAGAATGGTGGGAAAGCTCATATATCTCACTATCACAAGACCAGATGTGTGCTTTGCAGTCAACCAAGTAAGCCAACATATGCAAGCCCCCAAGATACATCATTGGAACATGGTTGAAAGAATTCTGAGGTACTTAAGAGAAGCACCAGGACAAGGAGTTTGGATGGGTTCCAACAAGAGTACTGAGATAGTTGGTTATTGTGATGCTGATTGGGCTGGAGATAGGATAGATAGGAGGTCTACAACCGGCTATTGTACTTTCATTGGAGGTAATTTAGTAACATGGAAGAGCAAGAAGCAGAAGGTGGTCTCATGTTCAAGTGCTGAGGCAGAGTATAGAGCCATGAGAAAGCTCACAAGTGAACTGATTTGGATTAAAGGGTTGCTTAAGGACTTGGGAATTGAGACTACCACACCCATCACCATGCACTGTGATAACCAGGCTGCAATACACATAGCTTCCAACAATGTGTTCCATGAGAGAACTAAACACATTGAGGTGGATTGTCATAAGGTGAGGCAAGCCGTGGAGCAGAAAGTCATCTTGCCTTGCTATACCAGAAGTGAAGACCAGCTAGCTGACATCTTTACCAAGGCTGCTAGCACCAAAGTCTGTGAGTTCATTCATGCAAAGCTTGGACTCATAGATCTCACATGTCACTGATCCTCTTGCCATGAAGTGTTCTACTCTTTTTCCTTGGTGTGGTTTTTGTCCCATGCGGTTTTTACTAGCTGAGGTTTTAATGAGGGAATGCTTCATGGCTTCCAAACTTGACTTGTTCCACATGGTCAACCTTGAGGGGGAGTGTTGACATGAAGAAATAAAGAGCAAGAGAAGCAAGTGTTGACATGAAGATATAAAAGACAAAGAGGAAGAGAGTATGGCAAGAGAAGGATCCAGAATGATGAAATGAAGTTGTTCCGTACAGTTTAGGTCTACACTGACCTAACTTGGCTTACAAGACAAGGAAAGGGTTAGCTAGAGAGGGAAGGAGACTTATTTAAATCAGACCATGTGATCTGGTCACCAGAGGAGCAGAGAGACGTTAGGGAAGAAGAAGATCACATGCCAAGATAAGGAGACACCCATTTAGGTCCTGTCCCTTTCCACCATGTCTGGACAAAACCTCTGTCCCTTCCTGTCTCTTTCCAACAAGTCTGGGCGTGCCTCTGCCTTCCCTCAGTCCTATTTGTTTAATATATCTCTTGTCAGCTTGTGTATTTGTTTATGTTTTATTTTGCCTATTAAAAGGCTTGTACCAGAAACTAAATCAAGTAAGGAAATTATATTCTCTCCTTCTCTCTCTCTCACTCACGAAATTCCTCACTCTCTCTCCTGTTCTTACTATTCTTCACATTTCCAGCAACAAACTCTTTCTTAATCTCATTTAAACACTCACTAAATTATCAAAACTCACAAGAACTATAAGTATTTTGTTACATTGATAGATGAAAAATCCAAATACACCTGGATAACTCTAATTCAAACCAAGGATAGGGTGCTTGATGCATTTAAGAATTTTCAAGCTTATGTCTCTAACCATTACATGCCAAGCTTAAGAATTTCAGATCAGATAATGGTGGAGAGTACACGAGTCATGCATTCAAGCAACACTTAGCTCAACATGGGATCCTACATCAAACGAGTTGTCCTTACACTCCTCAAGAGAATGGAGTAGCAGAAAGGAAAAACAGACACCTTATGGAGGTTGCTAGATCAATGATGTTTCAAAGCAATGTACCCAAACAGTTCTGGAGTGATGTTGTGATGTCTGCTTGCTATCTAATCAATAGGATACCAACCAGAATCCTAGAAGATGTGTCGCCCTTTGAGGTTCTGAACAAAAGTAAGTCAGCTCTCAACCATCTACGAGTGTTTGGATGCTTGTGCTTTGTGCTTGTTCCAGGGGAGATGAGAAACAAACTTGAACAGAAGAGCACTAGGGCCATGTTTATTGGGTACTCCACAACTCAGAAGGGATACAAATGCTTTGATCCAAAGGCAAGGAGGGTCCTGGTATCAAGGGATGTAAAGTTTATTGAGTCAAGAGGATACTATTATTGACCTTAGGTAATAAAGAAGACAAAGAAATAAAGAGGATGGGCTTACTTGGGAGGCAAGGAAATCCGTAAAAGTGTACGGAATGACTTGACATACAAGGCACCCATCCGTGACCTAGAAGAAACTTGAGAAGCAAGGAAAAGAAGAGCCACTCTCCAAGTTTGAATATTCAAACCAGAGTGAACCGTTGGGAAGCAAGGGGACAAAGGAGAGGATTTGTTTATAGTTAAAGTCACATGTGCTGAACCCTTCCACTTGCAACCAGACCGTTCAGCACCAGTCACTTTCACCCACAGAACCTCAGCCAGAGCATCTTTATTTTATTCATTTCCTTTTGTCTGTTCAGAAGTGTACAGAAGGCATCTTGCCTATTTAAGTTACTTGTATGCAGTTTACACAAAGCAAGGAATAAAATCTCCTTCTCTATTCTCTCTTATTCTCTCGTGTAAACACTTCTCTCTCTCTCTCTCCTCCTGTTCTCGAATCAAACTCTCCTTTTCTCTTGTGTTCTTCATTCTGTTCTTAACAAAACTTACATGGTATCAGAGCCATTTGGCTCCTAAACCTATCTTTTCTTCTGCAAAACTATTCTATTCTCTTCACTCTTTCTTTTCAACCGATCAGTTCTTGAGTTTCTTGAAGAACATCCTTTTATCCAGCGGATAATAGCGCTGTTCTTGCGAGTTCTTCAACTGTTCTTCATCTTTGTTTGCTTCTTAGTTTCTTGAGACATAGAGAGATAGCTTGTTCCTATTTGTTTTCTGTCTAAACTCTTATCCAGAAACCAAATACTTTCCAGTTTTCTTTCAAAACCCTCAAGAACACTCTTTTACCCACTGGATAATAGCAACTCGAAATGGAGCAAAACAAGGCAGTGGTGATTCCAGTCACTCTTAAAGGAGTGAACTACCTTCTATGGTCAAGATTGATCAAGAATGCCCTTGGTGGAAGAGGTTTATGGTCCCATATCACTCCTGGTGAGGCGCCAAAAGAAACCAGCCAAGGAGAAGATGGAAAGGAGATTGTGGTGGTAGATGAAGGCAAATGGATTCAAGAGGACTTTATGGTGCTGAATATCATCCAGAGCTCACTTGATGGTCCCATAATGGAGGCCTACTCTTACTGTGAAACCGCAAAGGAGTTGTGGGATACACTACAGAAGGTGTATGGTAACATATCCAACCTCAGTAGGGTCTTTGAAGTGAAGAAAGCTATCAACTGCTTGAACCAGGAAGACATGGACTTTAACCAACACTTTGGTAAGTTCAGAGCTCTCTGGGCAGAGCTGGAGATGTTGAGGCCATGTACCACAGACCCTACTACCCTGAATGAGAGGCGTGAGCAAGACAAAGTGTTTGGACTTCCTCTGGAGGAAAAGGCTCAGTTGGTCTGTTTGGAGGAAAAGTAATATGATCCTGACCAGCAAAGGAACTGAGGAGATGGAACAGCTTGAACCAAAGCTTAAAGAAGAGAAAGATGGAACTGAAGACCAGCTTGAACCTGAGGAAACAAAGGACAAGGACCTAGCACTAAGTAATTCATGCGCTGAATTCAGACGTGCACATAGAAGCTGGTGTCAGTATTGACAATCTGGCAAGCTCTGATTATCTAATTTTATCGGCTAGCTTTCACATGCTCATCGTGCTCATCAGTTCTGAGCGGTTTTTCAACCTTTATCTGATGCAAATGTGTACCTCCTCAGCTTGATATCTTTGGATTTGTTATTCCTTTTTTCTCTTTTCCTCCATCTTTTTCTTCGGATGTGTAGGTAGTTTTATACATTCATGTACTCGGAACCTGTAACCTATCAGAACTGACGCACATGAAGCAGTCTCTTTCCACAGCGTTCTCAAGGTCTCAAACATAATCTGAGCGCATATGTGCATTCTGAATCCATACATGTATTACCTGCCTGCACAAACTTGACTCACAATCAAGGTACACACTCCAATGGCAATTTCTCAAGGTATAAATTGATTCAAGTCTAACGGTTTAGTAAATAATCAGCTAGCTGTGAATCAGTAACGACATGTTCGATACTACCTTGTTATCTCCAACAGTTTCCGTATGAAGTGATGCTATGTGTCATGTGCTTGGTCGCTTGAATGTTGGACGGATTCCTGAGATATCAATAGCACTTTTGTTGTCACAGTGTACCAGAAAGGGTCCAGAACGCATACCATAGTCAGTGACATTTGTTTCATCCAGAGGAGTTGAGTGCAGCAGCTTCCCATTGGCAATGTACTCGGCTTCTGCGGAGACAGGATACAGAGTTTTTCTTCTTGCTTAACCAAGATATGAGATTGTTTCCAGAAGAAACATCCACCACTAGTACTTTTTTGTCATCAGACAACCCTGCTAGTACTGCGTCACAATACCCCACTAGTCTCATTAGAACCCCTTGAGTACTAATTCCAAGATTCTGATGTTCCTTGACGTACTTGATGATCTCTTTACCGCATTCAGATGAGACACCTTTGGTTTGCTGATATCGGGCACATACTCCAACACTGAATGATAGGTCTGGTTGCTTGATGTAAGATATAAGAGGCTTCCGATCATCCCTCTGTAAAGCTTCAACGTCTACATCCTCACCGGCTTCATCCCTTGATAGTTTTGTTGAAGTAATCATGGAGTCTGTGACCTTTGCTTGTTCCATTCCAAATTTCTTCACAGACTTGTGCATACAGTGCTCTGGAGAAGAATACCCTTTTCTGAATTGACTTATCTGCAAACCCAGAAAGTACTTCAGTTCCCACACATACTATTCAAACTCACTCGTCATGTGCTGTCACAAATTCATCAAACCATCTTCTGAGATGAGCTTCCAAGATGATATCATCCACGTAGATTTGACAATTTGATGTCTTCAACCGTGTTCATGAGACAATGGTCTTATCCACACACCCTGAATGTACCATTCTCTACTAGGAAGCTGGTGAGTCTTTCATACCACGCCCGAGGTGCTTGCTTCAATCCGTATAGCGCTTTCTTCAATCTGAACACATGATTCTGATGCCTTGGATCCTCGAAGCCTCTAGGTTGTTCAGCGAATGCTTCCTCTTGTATTATACCATTTAAGAAGGCACTCTTCACGTCCATTTGGTACACCTTGAAGTTCAGTATGCACGCCATTCCCAGGAACAGTCGTATGGATTCCAGTCTAGCTACTGGTGCAAAGGTTTCTTCAAAGTCAACACCTTCCACTTGTGAGTAGCCATGTGCTACCAGTCGGGCTTTGTTGCGAACTACATCCCCATGTTCATCAATCTTGTTCTTGAAGACCCACTTAGTTCCGACAACGTTAACCCCTCAGGTCTTGCTACCAGTTCCCAGACGTCATTCCTCACGAATTGCTCCAGTTCTTCTTCCATTGCCAAGATCCAGTATTCATCCCGTAGTGCTTCAACATGTGTCTTTGGCTCAATTGATGAGACAAAACACGCAAATTGAACCATCTCACAAAAGTTGATCTGCTTTCCCCGTGTCTTTCGTCCTTCCTCAATTCCACTGATTAGATCTGATGCTGAATGGTTCTGGTGAACTTGTTGAGTTACTTGAGGTGCTTCAACAGCTTCGGGTTCAGTGTCTTTTGCCACGTCTCGGGATTGCTGACTCTGGTCTCTTATGTATCTTCATCAGAATCTACCACATTCCAGTTGTTGTTGATAGGTCGTCAAACACGACATTGAATGATTCCATAATCATCTCGGACCGCTTGTTGTACACTCGAAATAATGTACTGGTCCTGAATAGCCATGAATATTCCTTCGTCACTTCTTGAGTCAAACTTTCCCAGGTGGTCCTTGTCATTCAGAATGTAGCACCTGCAACCCAAGACATGAAGGTAACCAAGATTTAGGAGTTTTACCATTCCATAATTCATAGGAGTCTTTGTGGTCCCTTTTCTAACGTACACCCTGTTGATAATGTAGCATGTTGTACTCAGTGCTTCAGCCCAAAACTTCTGAGGAATCTTGTTGCCGTGAATCATGGTCTGCCCATTTCCTAAAGAGTCATGTTCTTCTTTCAACACTCCATTCTGTGTGTGGTGTTCGTGGGGCTGAGAACTGATGAGTGATCCATTTCCTTTCACAAAATCAACCATAGCTTCATTTGACTCACCTCCATTGTCACTGACGATCTTCTGACTCTCTTTTTAGTGATCAGTTGCAGTGCCCCATATCTGAAGTCTCAGCAGTTCAGACTTTTCACGGAGAACATACCCAAGTACCGAGTGAAGCTCTACTAGTACAAACCATACTCTCAGCAATACTCTCAGTTTCATAGGGCCATCAAGTCATGTAACAGATCAAGGGCATCAGGACTGC
>CAJHQP010009705.1:0-21383 GCA_905132765.1 Moricandia arvensis
TACAGGCCGTACAATCCGTACAGGCCGTACAATCTGTACAGGCCGTACAGATCATGGTCAACCCAAATACTCGACCAAAGGGTAAAAATTGATCCGGGTAAAACAAAGAGTAACCAGAGAAGCTTACTGCATCTCACCTTGATCTATCCGGTGAAAAGTGTTAAGTTGAGGTATCTACTTTGTGTTGAATAGAGAGAAGGAGGAAAAGAGAAGGGTTTGAGTCGACCTTGTCCATACAAGGCCGTACAGGTCATACAGGCCATACAAGGTCGACCCAAAAGGACTCTAAACCATGTTTTGGTAAAATGGGGTTGTCCGTACAAGAAAAGTTACTAAGGTTAAAAAGGTTTGGTTCGAGTAAACCTTGAAGCTTTAGGCGCCAAGGTTACCGTTTGTGGATAAGGCTCGGTCAAGCTTACCAGCCAGTGCAAGATGTAAAGTGAGGAGCATCTAGTCAAGATGCCATTAGCATCTAGCCACCAGAGCCACTCGTTTGAACCATGGGACGCGCCTATTCTCCTGTCCACATACTTTTGCTCTTTTTGCTTTACGAAACCCTTGTAATCCTCCCTATATAATCCGGACTCTCTCTACGAATAAAGCATATAGTTCTCTCTAGTTTTCGAGTCTCAATATGTTCTTCATAGTCTTGTCTAGTCTTTCTTTTAGTCGAGTCTAAATCAAGTCTTTCCTTCTCTAATCTTCTCTTAATCTCTTTCTGGTTCTCTTTCTCGTCAAAGATATAAAAGATCTTATGGTATCAGAGCCTGGTTCATCACGATCTGGGTTTGTTTTCAGCAGGGTCGAAGCTTTTTGAAGATCCAAGGCTGCTCTTTGAAGATCCGGGTAGAAGATTGAAGCTTGAAGCTTGTGTGGTGAAAAAGCTTGAAGCTTGTGTGGTGAAAAAGCTTGAAGCTTGTGTGGTGAAAAAGCTTGAGTCTTTCTCATTCTTTCCTTCAAAGTCTCAACCTTTCTTCTGGTTTCTGGGTTCATCCATGTTCTAAGGTAAAGATTTACTCGTTTTCAAGCTTTTGAAGTCAAGCTGGTTGTAGATGGATAGTGTAAGCATGAAGGTTCCGGTTACTCTCAAGGGGAGTATCTATCTGTTGTGGTCGCGCTTAGTGAAGACTGCTGTGGGAAGTAAGGGCTTATGGGGTCATATCACATCCGGTGAAGCTCCTAAGCTCATTACTCAAGAAGGTGAAGCTGCAAGCGCCACAAGTGAGGTGGAGAAATGGCAGCAAGAAGACGTGATGGTGATGACACTACTTCAAGGATCTCTTGAGACTCCTATCATGGAAGCTTATAACTACTGTGAAACTGCAAAGGATCTCTGGGATACCTTGAAGAAAGTGTACGAGAACATTTCAAACCTGAGCCGAGTGTTTGAGGTGAAGAGAGCAATCAATGGGTTGCTATAATAGGATATGGAGTTCACTAAGCATCTTGGGAGGTTCAGATCTCTCTGGTCCGAGCTAGAGATGCTGAGACCAAGCACAGTTGATGCTGATGAGCTGAATGAGAGGCGTGAGCAAGATAAGGTCTTTGGACTCCTGCTCACCCTAAACCCGGCTTACAACAGTCTCATCAAACATATCTTGAGAGCTGAGAAGCTTCCATCCTTAGAAGATGTGTGTGCTCAGATGCAAAAGGAGCAGGGGTCTATTGGGTTATTTGGAGGTAAGGGGGAGCTTACCTTCGCTAACCAGGCTGCGCAAACTGATCAAGGTGAAACCCCAATGGCAAACAAGGTGGCTTACAACAAGTATGAAGACCGGAGGTTCAATGGCAACTGTGATTTTTGTAAGAAGCATGGACACAAGAAGAGTCAGTGCTGGATCCTTCACCCACATCTCAAGCCGGCTAAGTTCATGAAGGAGAGGGAAGCAAGAGCTCACATCTCGGAGGGTTGAAATGGTGCTGGCTCAAGCAAGACAACTGATGGTGATAAGGAGGCAAGTGAAGGAAAGTCCCTTGTTGCTTACACAGGAAGCACCAGCAGGAACAATGATCAGGACTACATCCGGAGGTCTGACATTGAAGCCCTCATCAAAATGCTCAAGGAGAATGGTAACACCTTTGGTAATCTTAATGGGTATTCTCTTGGTGCTTCAATGGTTGCTAGTAAGCTAGGAAATGTGAATGAGCCTAGGACTGATAGAACTGGTAGGACAATAGAGAATGAAATGAACCGCCAAAGTATTGATTGTTCTAATAGCTCATCTAAACCATTGATAGTAGACTCATGAGCTTCTCATCACATGATAAGTGACACCAATCTGATCAAAGACATTGAACCAGCTAATGGTCATGTCATGATTGCAAATGGTGATAAGATTCCTATTAGAGGAATAGGAAATCTAAAACTGTTTAGTAAGAACTCAAGAGCTTTCTATATGCCTGAATTAACTTCAAACTTGTTATCTGTTAAGAAGTGCACTAATTATTTGAATTGCAAGGTAATATTCAGTCCTAACGAGGTTGATTTTCAGGATATTGAGAGCCAAAAGATGATTGGAAAAGGAGTTACAAAGGGCGAGTTATATATGCTTGAAGAGCTTGATCCTGTTTCTCATTTTAGTTGTTCCTTTACTACTGCTTCTTCTGCTTTAAATAAGAATGCTTTGTGGCATGCTAGACTAGGACATCCTCATGTTAGAGCTTTGAACTTGATGTTACCAGGTGTTGTTTTTGAAAATAATGAGTGTGAAGCTTGCATTTTAGGCAAGCATTGTAAGACTCTCTTTCCAAGATCATCTACCGTTTATGAGAAGTGCTTTGATTTAATTCATTATGATGTGTGGACTGCTCCTTGCATATCTAGGGATAATCATAAGTATTTTGTAACATTCATTGATGAAAAATCTAAATACACCTGGTTAACACTCATTCTATCTA
The DNA here is from genome assembly GCA_905132765.1 of Moricandia arvensis. Taxonomy (NCBI): domain Eukaryota; kingdom Viridiplantae; phylum Streptophyta; class Magnoliopsida; order Brassicales; family Brassicaceae; genus Moricandia; species Moricandia arvensis. The sequence continues at coordinate 2,899 of CAJHQP010009705.1, forward strand.
AAGATAGGGTCCTTGATGCATTTAAGAACTTTCAATCCTATGTGACTAACCATTATCATGCCAAGTTTAAATTTTTAGATCAGATAATGGAGGAGAGTACACAAGTCATGCATTCAAGGATCACTTAGCTCGACATGGGATCCTTCACCAGACCAGTTGCCCTTACACTCCTCAGCAAAATGGAGTTGCTGAAAGGAAGAATCGCCAACTCATGGAAGTAGCAAGGTCCTTAATGTTTCAAGCCAATGTTCCTAAGAGATTTTGGAGTGATGCTGTGGCAACAGCTTGTTATCTCATCAACCGCACACCTACAAAGGTACTGCATGATCAAGCCCCCTTTGAGGTTCTAAACAAGTACAAACCATCAGTGGACTATCTACGGGTCTTTGGATGCCTATGCTATGTACTGATCCTTGGAGAGATGAGAAACAAGTTAGAAACCAAGACTACAAAGGCAATGTTTATAGGCTACTCCACAACTCAGAAAGGATACAAGTGTTATGATCCGGTGTTGGAATTTGACCAGAGAATACAGATCTCTGTTTCTGTGTGTGATGAACAGGATGAACAGTCCCCTTTGGGGCAGAGAGAACTCGAAATGAAGAAGAGAATGGATCTGGTTTCTGCTTGTGTATATTTGAACCAGAGACAGAGATTAAAGAGAACAAAGATGGTGCGACCTGGATCAGCTTCAAACTTATGCTCTGGAAGTCAATACACGTCTCAGAAATACTACGGGCCATAGCACAGCTTAATGGGCTCAATGGAGAGCTTATTGGCCTTATTCATGAGATATTGGACCGACAGAAGGCTATAGGCCTTGATGAGGCCTTTATAAAGATAGGAATGACTATGGACCAACATGGACGTCTAGTAATCAACCTGATTGACCAAGGAATTGATGGAAGGAAGCTGGTTGGACAGGAAATGAAATGGATGGTCTTGCATGATCGAGAAATAGACCGGTCAAACCGACATGGCCGAGAAATGAGTTGGAAATGGAAGATGAAGAACCAGAGCTGGAAATGGATTATCATTAGTATTTTCATCATCCAAATGAGCTTAAGGAGGTACTTGGTGGTAGCAGGTACACGATGGATCAAGCCCAAGCAGGAGTTGTTCGAAAAAGGCCTTTATCGGCCCAAAAAGTGGAAAGACAAGCCAGCTTGGATTATGATTGGGCCAACAAGATTAAGCACGTCTAATATGGTTTATTTTAAGTTTATTTCTGATTTTTATTAAGTGTAAACCAATTGCAATTGCGTTTAGGGTTAGTAAACCAATTATGAATAGGTTTAGACTAAACCAACTTGGTTTAGGTTTAGGGTTTCTTAGCTTAGGATTTCGTTTTCTTCTTTCTTATTTATGTAGCACGAGCCTCCATGAAAACAATCAACCATTATTCAATAAAATTAAGATTTGCCTCAGACAATTGTCTCTTAGGAGATTCTCTATCTTGTTCACGTTTGTGAGCAGTTTATCACACTAAGGAGGAGTTAAACCTTCTGTGATCCATCCTAGACATCAAGCATGACGCCCTTGTGTCTCAGGAGTAGCTAAACATCTTAAGAGTATCTCATAGTTCTAAGGAGAAGACCATCTCCATCATCTATCATCGTCCACACCCCCTTCAAGTGATCCAGGGAGAGACAGCCATTCCAGGGCCGTACCAAGTGGTATCAGAGCCACTTGGGGGTTTAGGGTTAGTAAACCAATTAGGAATAGGTTTAGACTAAACCAACTTGGTTTAGGTTTAGTTTTTTTTTAGCTTAGGATTTCGTTTTCTTCTTTCTTATTTATGTAGCCACGAGCCTCCATGTAAACAATCAACCATTATTCAATAAACTTAAGCTTTGGCTCAAACAAATTGTCTCTTTGGAGACTTCTCTATCTTGTTCACGTTGGTGAGCAGTTTTATATCACACTATGGAAGAGTTAAACCTTCTGTGATCCATCCTAGACATCAAGCAGGACGCCCCTGTGTCTCAGGAGTAGCTAAACATCTTTAGAGCATCTCATAGTTCTAAGGAGAAGACCATCTCCATCATCTATCATTCATCCACGCCCCCTTCAAGTGATCCAGGGAGAGACAGCCATTCCAAGGCCGTACCAAGTGGTATCAGAGCCACATGAAAGTTAGGGTTTATGTTCTTACTCTGAAATCACGTGATCTATCAGTTACCAAGCATATATTCCATGTATTCTTATGGAATCAAGAGAAAGCATGAGCAGAAGGTTGTGAGAAAAGCAACAAGGGAGTTGTTGCAGGAAGGGAAAGGATCTAATAAGAAAGCTGAGCTGAGCAGTGATTGTGAGCACGTACAGGAGGTAAGCAGAAGGACAAAACATGCTTATTTGCATAGCCCACAATTCCAAGATGATCTGAGAAGAAATTTGCTTCAAGCTTTCGAGGGTTTGATAGTTATCGTGCCAACAAAGCCAGATCGTGAGTCACTAAAACCTCTTGATCTAAATCCACCTGAGGAAGCACAAGCTGGAGAAGCAAATAAAGTTGTTTTGGATCAGTTTGGGTCGTGGTCTAAGCCAGCTTTAAAACATGCTGAGGAGGAAGAGGAGATTGAGTCAAAACCGGCAATTTCTTTTCAGGAAAAATACTTGGATGATCAACTGAAACAAGAGGAGAGATCAACAGTTATGTGTGTTCACGTGCCTGGTCAAAACCAAGCTGAAGTAGGAGTAGTTAGTGGATCATCTAGAGCTACTGATTTAGTGCTTGCAGATTTGGTTTATCAAGGTGATGCTGAAACTGTCTCTTCTGATCAACTAGCCAAACCTCTTGTGTGGGTTCAGAGACATCTCGTGGATCATATAAGGTTTGTCAAGGGTCTGCAACAAGTTGTTTTTGAACCAGGAGGAAGCTTGTGTTTGCATAAAAGCATCAACATCAATCTTATCTAAATAGCAGCAGCATTGAAGCTTGACTTGAAAGGGTTATTGCATGAATAGAGAGAACCAATGCTCGTTTCTGGTTTATCCAAGCTGAGATTACATTTCCAGAAGTCTAAGATCAAGGCTTTTGTTTGGTATCAATGGAGAGAATCTCAATCAGAAGCAATGAGATCTGAACTAAACAAAGAGCAGAAATTGCTTTCTCTAAGTGTTACTTGTAATGAGCAGAGTCCAGTGAAGCCTCTAGGACGTGTGAAGGATTTACAAAGCTTTGTGTTTGAGCCTGGAGGGAAGATAAACGTGCACAAGAGCTTTAACAACACCATGTTCCAAAGAATAACAAATAAGCTGAGATTCGACCATCTTTTCACCCTTGAAGAGCTGGATTTGAGGACAAATCCTTTTAAAGGAGGAGGGAATGGTGCGACCTGGATCAGCTTCAATTTATGATCTGGAAGTCAATACACGTCTCAGAAATACTACGGGCCATAGCACAGCTTAATGGGCTCAATGGAGAGCTTATTGGCCTTATTCATGAGATATTGGACCGACAGAAGGCTATAGGCCTTGATGAGGCCTTTGTAAAGATAGGAATGACTATGGACCAACATGGACGTCTAGTATTCAACCTGATTGACCAAGGAATTGATGGAAGGAAGCTGGTTGGACAGGAAATGAAATAGATGGTCTTGCATGATCGAGAAATAGACCGGTCAAACCGACATGGCCGAGAAATGAGTTGGAAATGGAAGATGAAGAACCAGAGCTGGAAATGGATTATAAGTAGTATTTTCATCATCCAAATGAGCTTAAGGAGGTACTTGGTGGTAGCAGGAACAAGATGGATCGAGCCCAAGCATGAGTTGTTCGAAAAAGGCCTTTATCGGCCCAAAAAGTGGAAAGACAAGCCAGCTTGGATTATGATTGGGCCAAGAAGATTAAGCACGTCTAATATGGTTTATTTTAAGTTTATTTCTGATATTTATTAAGTGTCAACCAATTGCAATTGGGTTTAGGGTTAGTAAACCAATTAGGAATAGGTTTAGACTAAACCAACTTGGTTTAGGTTTAGGGTTTTTTAGCTTAGGATTTCGTTTTCTTCTTTCTTATTTATGTAGCCACGAGCCTCCATGAAAACAATCAACCATTATTCAATAAAATTAAGATTTGCCTCAGACAATTGTCTCTTAGGAGATTCTCTATCTTGTTCACGTTTGTGAGCAGTTTATCACACTAAGGAAGAGTTAAACCTTCTGTGATCCATCCTAGACATCAAGCAGGACGCTCCTGTGTCTCAGGAGTAGCTAAACATCTTTAGAGTATCTCATAGTTCTAAGGAGAAGACCATCTCCATCATCTATCATCGTCCACACCCCCTTCAAGTGATCCAGGGAGAGACATCCATTCCAGGGCCGTACCAAAAGAGAATAAGGAGAGATTCGTGTGAGACTTAGAGAGATTTGAGAGATTAAGAAAGGGATAGATTTGAGAGAATCTGATTCAAGAACAACAAGCATGTAGTTGACTATATCAGCTCGCATGTAGTTGAGGCATGTAGTTGACTATATCAGCTCGCATGTAGTTGAGGCATGTAGTTGACTATATCAGCTTGCATGTAGTTGAGGCATGTAGTTGACTATATCAGCTCGCATGTAGTTGAGGCAAGTAGTTGACTATATCAGCTCGCATGTAGTTGAGGCATGTAGTTGACTATATCAGCTCGCATGTAGTTGAGGCATGTCAATACTCTGCCTCCATCTCATCCCTCTCTCTTGTTCATTTTCATCTCTTCAAGTTAACACTCCCCCTCAATCTTGACTCTAGTGATCCTAAGTCAAGCTTGGAACCTTGAAGAGTCTCCTCATTAAAAACCTTATCAAAGAAAACCCTTTTGGGATAAAACCTTGATAAGGAAAAGAGTAAGACCTTCAAGGCCTAGGGATTGGCCAATGAGTTCTTTGTGTCTCAACCAGTGTGGTGGACACAAAGAACTCTGGATCATGGCCCTCACTGTGGTGCAAGTCTGGACCGACTCTCATTGAACACCACTTACTTTTCTTGAGCTCATCTAGCTCTCTCCACACTGATCTTGGTCTCTCCCCCTTTCACCCAACCTCTTGTTGGGTTTAAGTGCTCGGATTACCAGATACTAACTCAGCCTTGGTTGCTTCTTCTTCTTGATCAATCACCAAGGACTCTCACTTCACAGATCATTGAAGTTTTTCAATACTCCCCCTCAAGCTTGACCATGTGGAACAAGTCAAGCTTGGAAGGATTGCTTCATGATCTTGGACTACAAACCATTACACCCTCACTTCTGATTCGCTATCTTCATGGAATGCTAGTGTCTTCATCAGCTCTCTACAACCACCTCAAATCCTGAAGCCGCATTGCTAGAGTAACCTTCTTCATGACACAGCAAAGACTGCTCTGAATAGCCTCTTGTCTAGACACGCCACTGCCTAAACTCGGATAGCTTCATCTTCATTCTCTTGTAATGGTAAGGAGGAAACATGTCTTGAACTTAGATCACCAGGTAGCTTACTCAAGTCCCCACCTCAAGCTTGAATTGAGTCTAGGTTCAAGCTTGAAAGTGAGCCTGAATGAGCATCCAAACCAGGAGCACACCACCCCAACAGCTGCTCTTAAATCACTGGTCCACCTCCATGTCTTCAGCTTCAAGTACCCTCAGGTCACCGGCCTCCTCAAGCTTCAGTGATGACCTTCTACTTCTTGTGTGCCTTGAACCAGGAGCTCAACAACCTTCATGGTCTGCGCTTCTTATAACCGGCTCTTGCAATCCATGAGGAGATCCAGCCTGGTGGATGGCTGATCAAACACTGGTCTGCCTTTCCATCAATACTCCTTTGTGAAGTATCTTCAAAGCTCAGCCATATTCTATCTCAACCACGACTTATTACCATCTGGACTCCTCACCAACAATTTCTCCATGGTCAGGAATATACATCATGTGTAGGCTCTGGATTAACAGGAATATACATCATGTGTAGGCTCTGGATTAACAGGAATATACATCATGTGTAGGCTCTGAACAGCATGGGCAACACCTTCTCTCCATGGTCAGGAATGTACATCATGTGTAGGCTCTGTATTAACAGGAATATACATCATGTGTAGGCTCTGAACAGCATGGGCAATGTCTTCTTCTTTGTTCCGGATTGATGCTGAACAAGTGACACTCTTTGTGACCCTGAAACAACACTCAAACTCCAAACAATATAAGACACACTTGCATTGGGATCAAATCTTGACTAATCATCAAGTTTGAATCAGGTCAAGGGAAGGAAGGCTTGTGATTGGCTGTCCATCGGCTACTCTGAATCAGGCCACTTCTCTGGCCAGATACATAGTCAATAAGCTTCTTCCTTTTCCAGCAAATGCCACACATGTTGGCGCCAACTCTCTTTTTGAACCAGCTCGCATGTAGTTGACTATATCAGCTCGCATGTAGTTGAGGCATGTAGTTGACTATATCAGCTCGCATGTAGTTGAGGCATGTAGTTGACTATATCAGCTCGCATGTAGTTGACTATATCAGCTCACATGTAGTTGAGGCATGTAGTTGACTATATCAGCTCGCATGTAGTTGAGGCATGTCAATACTCTGCCTCCATCTCATCTCTCTCTCTTGTTCATTTTCATCTCTTCAAGTTAACATCCGGTGGCAAGAAGAGTTATGGTGTCTAGGGATGCAAAGTTCATAGAAGAAAGGGGGTACTATGAGAAGAAGAATCAAGACCAGTTGAAGGACCATACCTCAGATAAGGCAGCAACTCTAAGGATTATCTTGGAAGGTCTCGGCATTGGAGTGACTAAGAACCCGGGTGGAAATGGTCCAGCAGGGACAACTGAAGCAAATCAGTCTCCCCACCTTGGTCATGAGGGGGGATGTTGAGATGAAGCAATAAGAAGCTGGAATGAAACAAATGTATTTGAATTAAACAAGCAATTGAGTTAACTTGAAGAACAAGTCTCTCCGTACAACCTAGGTCTACAATGTGCCTTGCAAGACAAGAAAAAGAAGAGAGTGATCCAGAAGTAACCAGGAAGCTCTCCTCAGTTTAATTAAGGCAAGAGGAACGTTGGGAGAGGCAGGATCACGTGTGGGGTTAAGGCTCATGCCTCTGGGACCATTTGGACTCATCTGGGACAGGTCACTTTCAACCTGGTCCTAGACAGTTGGTGCAGTTTGGACTCTTCTGCATTTGTTTAATATTTTCCAGGAACCTTATTTATTTAACAGTTTCCTAAGATATTTGTATTGCCTATTTAAAGAGTGGTCCAGAGCCCTAATGAAGCAAGGAATTCAGTTCCTCTATTCTCTGCCTCTCTCTCACGAATTTCCCTTCTTCTCTCTCAATGTTCTTCATCTGAAACTCCAAATTCTCTCAATCATTCATGGTATCAGAGCATTTTTGCTCCTGAAACCTTATTCTCTACATTCTTTCATACTTATTCCGCAAACTACATAGCTTTTACTCTGATTTTTTGAAATCTTTCTTCCTTTTAACCACTGGATAATAGCTGTTCTTGAGCTGTTCTTGAGTGTTCTTGATGGAGAATTCGAAAATGATGGTGGTTCCAGTTACTCTTAAGGGATTTAACTACCTACTGTGGTCAAGGCTTGTCAAGACTGCTCTTGGAGGCAGAGGTCTCTGGGAACATGTGACTGAAGGCAAAACCCCAAAGAAGACCATCCTAGGATAGGATGGTAAGGAGGAAGTGGCGCTGGTTGATGAAGGCAAATGGATTCAAGAGGATTTCATGGTGTTGTCTGTGAGATTTATGTTAGAATGAGAGATTTAGAAGTAGTTTACTGCTGGAGAATGAAGAAGATGCAGAAAAAGAGAGAGAGAGAGAGAGAGAGAGAGGGATTTCGAAAATCAAAGAGAGAGAGGGATAGAAATGATTTCTTGCAGAAATGGTTCATGTGAGGGTTACATTTATAGAGAGAGGACAAAGCAAAATAATAAACAAATAAAGAACCAGACAAATAAAGAACTAATAAACTATTCTTCTACTCTTCTGCCTTGGACAGAAGTGGGGGGGGGCCAAAGACCAAGCAGATGGGAGAAAAGGACATCTCCTAAACGGTTGGGAGCCTAATCCCACACGTGATCCTTGCTGTTCTCCACTCCCTTAGTTCCTTGGTGACCAGAATAAGTCTTCTTAGTTAGGTAAGTTCATTTCTGGTTCCTCCTGTCCCTTTGCCTACCTTGTACTCCAAGTTAGGTCACTTGTACGGACAGACTTGTCCCACAAGTTTGTACGGACATACTTGATCCACAAGCTTCCCTTGATTAGTTCTGCTTCTGTTATTTGAAATGTCCTCTCATTCTTTCTAACTTCATGTCGCCATTTCTTCTCCTTATTGGCTTCATGTCAACATTGTCTGCCATCCAGAACAGCCTTGAACCCTCAATATTGGAAGCTTACTCCTACTGTGAAACTTCCAAGGAGCTGTGGGATACCCTCCCGATGGTTTATGGTAACATTTCCAACATAAGTAGAGTGTTTGAAGTCAAGAAAGCTATCAACACTCTTAGTCAAGAGGACACTGATTTCACTCAGCATTTTGGAAAGTTCAGAGCCTTGTGGGCTGAGCTAGAGATGCTGAGACCAGGAACTGTCGACCCCAATGTGCTCAATGATAGGAGAGAGCAAGACAAGGTCTTTGCCTTGCTGTTCACTCTCAATCCTGGTTATAATGACCTAATCAAGCACATTTTAAGGAGTGAGAAACTTCCAACTCTTGAAGAGGTTTGTGCTCAAATTCAGAAAGAGCAAGGCTCAGTGGGTCTCTTTGGAGGAAAAGGAGAGCTCATCATGGCAAAAAAGCTGAAGGCGTGGCTTACAAAGGGTTCTATAAACCAGAAGAGAAGAAAACTTGGGTGTGTGACCACTGCAAGAACAAAGGTCATGGCATAGACAAGTGTTGGATCCTTCACCCCCACCTCAAACCACAGAAGTTCAAAACACCATTCATGGATGCAAGACCTCACTTCTCTGGTGAAATGAGTGAACCATCTACTCCTCGTCCACTGAGCTCCAATGTAGCTGGTGAAGGGAAGACCTTAGCTTTCAGTGGCTTTTCTACTGTGAGGACTAACCAAGATGAGACTATCAAGAGGTCAGACCTTGATGCTCTCATCAAAGCCCTCAAGGCGAACTCTGGTAACACACTTGGTACCTCTTTAAATACTTCATATAGACTGCCTAATGCATCTGCTAGTGTTAAGCCATTAGTCATAGACTCAGGTGCTTCTCACCATACGATCAGGGATGCTAGGTTGATTAGTAATGTAGAGCCTGCATTAGGTAATGTCATGATTGCTAATGGGGATAAAATTCCAATAAAAGGTGTAGGAACTCTGAGATTGTTTGATAAAGACACAAAAGCATTTTACATGACAACTTTTGCATCTAATTTATTATTTGTCAAGAAAGCTGCTACTGATCTTAACTGCAAGGTTATTTTCAGTCCTAATGATGTTGTGTTTAAGGATATTGAGACTTTTATGTTGATTGGAAAAGGTGTTACAAAGGAGGACTTGAAGACACCAGGACCTGTTCAAGCTTACCTTACGCTTTTAGTTCAGTTCCTGCTTTAGATAATGATGTATTATGGCATGTTAGGTTAGGCCATCCCCATTCTCGTGCACTGAACCTGTTACTGCCTGATGTTTCCTTTAAAAATGATGGCTGTGAGGCTTGTATTCTTGGAAAGCATTGCAAGAGTGTGTTTCCTGAGTCATCTACTATTTATGAAAACTGCTTTGATCTTATTCATTCTGATGTTTGGACTGCTCCATACACCTCTAGGGAGAATCATAGATACTTTGTTACGTTTATAGATCATAAATCTAAGTATATTTGGTTAACTATGATTCAATCAAAAGATAGGGCGCTAGAGGCTTTTATTAATTTCGAAAACTACATAACTAATCACTTCAATGTTAAGATCAAAGTGTTCAGGTCAGATAATGGAGGAGAATACACAAGTCTTGCATTCAAAGCACACCTAGCCAAACATTGAATCATTCATCAAACCAGCTTCCCATATACACCACAACAAAATGGTGTAGCTGAGAGGAAGAATAGACACTTAATGGAGGTGGCAAGGTCCATGATGTTCTACACAAATGTACCAAAACGTTTCTGGAGTGATGCTGTAATGACAGCTTGCTATCTGATCAATAGGACTCCCACAAGAGTTCTAGATGATCTCACACCATATCAGGTATTGAACAAAATAAAACCCTCTATTAACCACTTGCGTGTATTTGGGTGCTTGTGCTATGTTTTGCAGCCAGGAGAACATAGAAACAAGTTTGAAGCTAGAAGTACTAAACTATATTCCTAGGCTACTCAACTACTCAAAAGGGATACAAATGCTATGCTCTAGAAACCAGAAGGGTATTAGTCTCCAGGGATGTCAAGTTTGTGGAATCCAGAGGTTATTATGAAGAGAAGAGTTGGGACAATCTTAAGGATCTATCTCAAGGAGCCTCAGATAGGACAGACAACTTCAGGCGTATCTTGGAGAATTTAGGCATTAGTATGCCTCAAGAGGAAAGATCATCTGGACCAGAACCTAGACAAGTTTCAGAAGCTGGTCCTCGTGGATTTAATGAAGCTGAAGAAGCTATTCATCCTAATCCTGAAGGGGGAGATCAAGAGGATCAAGAGGATTCTAACACTGGTCAAGAAGAATCAAATACTGGTCAAGAGCATGAAGTTCATGATCATGATGAAAACCAACAAAATGAAGCTGACTATGATGAAGGAGAGCAGAGGGAAGAGGTTCAACAGCTTAGGAGAAGTACAAGACTGAGAAACCACCCTTCCAACTGGATCAACACAAGGGTTTACTTCAATAGCCAGGCAGTAGCTCATCCCATTCAAGAAGTCTGCTCTCTGGCTCACTACCCCACAGAACATCAAGCTTTTATCACCAGAATAGATCAAGAGTACATTCCGAGATCTTATGAAGAGGCAATGGAACTTGATGGATGGAGAGACTCAGTTGGAGATGAGATCAATTCTATGATCAAGAATGATACATGGTATGAGACTGAGCTTCCCAAGGGCAAGAAAGCTGTGACAAGTCGTCTACTCTTTACCATCAAGTACTTAGCAAATGGAAAACCAGAAAGAAAAAAGACAAGGCTGGTTGCAAGGGGATATACTCAGGTTTATGGAGAAGATTACCAAGACACATTTGCACCAGTAGCCAAACTCCACACCATAAGGATTGTTCTCTCACTGGCAGTCAACTTGGAATGGGATTTATGGCAAATGGATGTCAAGAATGCTTTCCTACAAGGTGAACTAGAAGATGAAGTCTATATGAGACCTCCTCCTGGTCTAGAACACCTTGTTAAACCAGGGAATGTGCTTAGATTAAAGAAAGCAATCTATGGGTTGAAGCAATCACCAAGAGCCTGGTACCACAAGCTAAGTACAACCCTCAATGGAAGAGGTTTCATCAAATCTGAAGCAGATAACACTCTCTTTACCATAACCAGTCAACAAGGCATTGTTGTCGTACTGATATATGTGGATGACATTATCATCACAGGGAGTGATAAGGAAGGTATCACCTCAACCAAAGCCTTTCTTAAATCTTGTTTTGACACTAAAGACTTGGGTGAGCTAAAGTACTTTCTAGGGATTGAGATATGCCGATCTGAAGAGGGGCTATTCTTATCCCAAAGAAACTACAAACTTGATCTATTGAGTGAGGCAGGTGATCTTGGAGGAAGGATAGCAAAGACACCACTAGAAGATGGCTACAAAGTGCTGCGAGAAGGGGAGTTTGAAGACCAGCCCTTTGAAGATGTGAAGATGTATTGGAGAATGTTTGGAAAACTCATTTACCTAACCATTACAAGACCAGACATATGTTTTGCTATGAACCAAGTCAGTCAGAATATGCAAGCACCAAGGACTCATCACTGGAGCATGGTTGAAAGGATTCTGAGGTACCTAAGAGAAGCTCCAGGTCAAGGAGTGTGGATGGGATGCAATGGAAGCACTGAGATAGTAGGATATTGTGATGCTGATTGGGCAGGAGATAGGGTTGATAGGAAATCAACTACTGGATATTGTACCTTCATTGGAGGCAATCTGGTAACTTGGAAAAGCAAGAAGCAGAAGGTGGTTTCATGCTCAAGTGCTGAGGCAGAGTATAGGGCAATGAGAAAGCTTACAAGCGAGTTGACTTGGATTAAGGGGCTTCTTAAAGACTTGGGAATTGAGACTACAACACCAATCACTATGCATTGTGATAACCAGGCTGCAATACACATTGCAAGCAACTCAGTCTTCGATGAGAGGACTAAACACATTGAAGTAGATTGTCACAAGGTGAGACAAGCTGTGGAGCAGAAGATCATCCTACCATGTTACACTAGAAGTGAAGATCAGTTGGCTGACATCTTCACCAAGGCTGCAAGTATTAAGGTCTGCGAGTTCATTCAATCTAAGCTTGGACTCATGGACCTCTCATCTCACTGATCCTCTTAACCATGAGGTGTTCTACTCTTTTTCCTTGGCTTAGTTTTCTCCCAAGTGGTTTTTTCTAAGCTAAAGATTTTAATGAGAGAATGCTTCATGGTTTCCAAACTTTACCAGTCCCTATGGTCAAGCTTGAGGGGGAGTGTGGAGATGAAGCAATAAGAAGCTGGAGTGAAACAAATGTATTTGAATTAAACAAGCAATTGAGTTAACTTGAAGAACAAGTCTCTCCGTACAACCTAGGTCTACAATGTGCCTTGCAAGACAAGAAGAAGAAGAGAGTGATCCAGAAGTAACCAGGAAGCTCTCCTCAGTTTAATTAAGGCAAGAGGAACGTTGGGAGAGGCAGGATCACGTGTGGGGTTAAGGCTCATGCCTCTGGGACCATTTGGACTCATCTGGGACAGGTCACTTTCAACTGGGTCCTAGAAAGTTGGTGCAGTTTGGACTCTTCTGCATTTGTTTAATATTTTCCAGGAACCTTATTTATTTAATAGTTTCCTAAGATATTTGTATTGCCTATTTAAAGAGTTGTCCAGAGCCCTAATGAAGCAAGGAATTCAGTTCCTCTATTCTCTGCCTCTCTCTCACGAATTTCCCTTCTTCTCTCTCAATGTTCTTCATCTGAAACTCCAAATTCTCTCAATCTTTCAGGGGGAAACACTGAAGATCAGGAAGGTGGAAGCTCTGACAGCAGTAGAGAGTTTGATTCAGGTCAAGAGGAGTTTAATGATTCTCCAGAGGAAGATAGAAGTTCAGTGTCTCATGATCAAGGTGGAGATACTCAAGAAGGTCAGAGAAATCATGAGCATCAAGAAGAGGAAGAACCTGAAGAAAGTGAAGTAGAACAGCAACAACAGTTGAGGAGAAGTTCTAGGATAAGAAGACCACCATCTGATTGGGTTAACACTAGGGTGTACTATAATGCCCAAGCTGTTTTGCACCCATCTCAAGTGGTCTGCTCGTTTACTCAGTATCCAGAAGAGCATTGTTCCTTTATGGTCAGTCTAGACGAAAGCTATATACCAAGATCCTATGAGGAAGCTGTTAAAGACAAGGAATGGAAGGAGTCAGTTGGTGCTGAGGCAAGTGCAATGATCAAGAATGACACATGGTATGAAAGTGAGTTGCCAAAAGGGAAGAAGGCAGTGACCAGTAGATGGATCTTTACCATCAAATACTTGGCGAATGGAAAGATTGATAGAAAGAAAACCAGGTTGGTTGCAAGAGGCTTCACTCAAACCTATGGAGAAGATTATATGGATACCTTTGCACCAGTTGCAAAGCTTCACACTATTAGGATCATTCTGTCTCTTGCGGTTAACCTTGAGTGGGGTCTATGGCAAATGGATGTGAAGAATCTTTCTTCAAGGAGAACTTGAAGATGAGGTCTACATGCACCCTCCACCAGGCATGGAATACTTAGTAAAGAAGGGAAATGTGCTCCGGCTCAAGAAGGCAATCTATGGTCTCAAACAATCTCCTAGAGCCTGGTACAACAAGTTGAGCACTACTCTCAATGGAAAAGGGTTCAAGAAATCTGAACTGGATCATACCTTATTCACTCTCCCGACCACATCAGGTATAGTTGTCCTTCTTGTGTATGTTGATGATATCATCATCACAGGAAGTGACAAGGCAGGTATTCAATCCACTAAAGACTTCCTTAAATCTGTGTTTGAAATTAAAGACTTGGGAGAGATGAAATACTTCCTTGGTATTGAGATATGTAGATCCAAGGAAGGTTTGTTTCTGTCCTAAAGAAAGTATACTCTTGATCTCTTGAAAGATGCAGGGAAACATGGAGGGAAGATAGCCAAGATGCCACTAGAGGATGGGTACAAGGTTCCTCGTGAGGGGGAGATTGAGGATAACCGGCCATTCCATGATCCTAAGCTTTATAGAAAGCTTGTTGGTAAGTTGATCCATCTTACCATTACCCGACCTGATATATGTTTGCTGTGAATCAGGTGAGCCAACACATGCAAATTCCAAAGGAACATCACTGGCACATGGTTGAAAGGGTCCTGACGTATCTCAACGGATCACCAAACCTTGGAGTATGGATGGGGTGCAACAAAAGCACCGAAGTGGTGGGCTATTATGATGCGGATTGGGCAGGAGATAGGATGGACAGGAAGTCGACCACTGGATATTGCACCTTCATAGGTGGGAACCTAGTTACCTGGAAGAGCAAGAAAGCAGAAGGTGGTCTCTTGTTCCAGTGCCGAAGCTGAGTATAGGGCAATGCTAAAACTCACAAACGAGCTGGTGTGGATCAAAGGCATTCTGAAGCATGTGGAGGTTGATCAGTCTACACCAATGACTATGCATTGTGATAACCAAGCCGCAATCCATATAGCGTCCAACTCAGTTTTCCATGAAAGAACCAAGCACATTGAGGTGGATTGTCACAAGGTGAGGCAAATGATTGGATTAGGAGTGATCTTGCCATGCTATACAAGGAGTAAGGATCAGTTGGCGGATGTGTTTACAAAGGCAGCAAGACATAAGACAATGGAGTCCATCCATGTGAGGTTGGGACTCATTGATCTTAATCAACTTAATCAACTTCCCTCATCAAAGGGTTTTATCCCAACAAGGGTTTCTCTTTGGTGAGGTTTTTAATGAGGGAGATCTCATAGCCTTCCAAGCTTGACTTGTGCCATATGGTCAAGCTTGAGGGGGAATGTTAAGTTGAGGTATCTACTTTGTGTTAACTAGAGAGAAGGAGGAAAAGGGAAGGGTTTGAGTCGACCTTGTCCGTACAAGGCCGTACAGGCCGTACAAGGCCGTACAGGCCGTACAAGGTCGACCCAAAAGGACTCTAAACCATGTTTTGGTAATGTGCAAAAATGGGGTTGTCTGTACAATAAAAGTTACTGAGGTGAAAAAGGTAAAAAGGAGAATAATTACCATGAGAAGAACGAGTGGGTTACTTGGAGTAGAAGAGAAGGTTTGGTTCGAGTAAACTTTGAAGCTTTAGGCGCCAAGGTTACCGTTTGTGGATAAGGCTCGGTCAAGCTTACCAGCCAGTGCAAGCTGTAAAGTGAGGAGCATCTAGTCAAGATGCCATTAGCATCTAGCCACCAGAGCCACTCGTTTGAACCATGGGACGCACCTATTCTCCTGTCCACATACTTTCCCTCTTTTTGCTTTATGAAAACCTTGTAATCCTCCCTATATATTCCGGACTCTCTCTATGAATAAAGCATACAGTTCTCTCTAGTTTTCGAGTCTCAATATGTTCTTCATAGTCTTGTCTAGTCTTTCTTTTAGTCATGTCTAAATCAAGTCTTTCCTTCTCTAATCTTCTCTTAATCTCTTTCTGGTTCTCTTTCTCGTCAAAGATATAAAAGATCTTAAAAAGGAGTCTGGATAAGGCGTGTACAGGCTGTAAAGTGATCAGCATCTTGTCAAAGATGCTGATGCTCTTCTTGTGGCTCTCTTTGGTCGAACGTTTGAAAAGAGGCGTGCCTATTGTTTCTGTCCACACATTTGCTCTTCCTTTTGCTTCTGAAAACCCTTGTAGTTCTCCTATATATTTTGACTGTCGAGTATCAATGATAAGCAATCAGTTCTCTTCTTTATTTTCTCTTAGCCGAAATGGCTCTCCACACAAATATGTTCTTAATCTCTCTATTCTCTTAGTTTCTCTTCGATTCTTTCTAAACAATCAGTTCTACTCTCTTATTCTCTAAACATTTCAGAGAGCTGATAAGCTACCTACCTTGGAGGAAGTATGCACGCAGATCCAGAAGGAACAAGGTTCATTGGGGTTGTTTGGAGGAAAGGGGGAGCTTACTCTAGCAAATCAAGCCGAGGTGCCACAAGCCAACAAGGTGAAAAACTACGAGGACAGAAGGTTCAATGGGAACTGCGATCATTGCAAGAGACAAGGGCACAAGAAGTATTAGTGCTGGATTCTCCATCCACACCTCAAGCCACCCAAGTTTATGAAGGATAGAGAAGCCAGGGCGAATGTGAGCTATGGAGGTACTGATCAGCATGGAGCTGGAAACTCAACCCGGCAAGCTGAAGGGCGTGAAGGTGGGGAGAACAAGCCATTGGTGACTTACACTGCTCAAACCAACCGGCCTAATGAGCATGAGTTCATCCGCCGATCAGAAATGGATGCTCTCATCAAGATGCTCAAGGATAATGGTAACATCTTTGGTAACCTCAAGGGGTATTCTTTTGGTGCATCTAAGGTTGCTAGTTTCCATGATCAAACGAATGCGTATACTCACTCTAGGATTGCTGGTCTATCTCACAGTGCTTGTAGCATGTCTAAACCTTTGATAGTTGATTCAGGTGCATCACATCATATGATTAGTGATACTAGTCTAATTAAATACATAGAACCTGCTAGTGGACATGTTATGATAGCAAATGGTGATAGGATTCCCATAAGAGGTATAGGCAAGTTAAAACTGTTTGACAAGGAATCTAGAGCTTTTTGCATGCCTGAGTTTACATCAAACTTGTTATCGGTTAAGAGATGTACTAATGACTTGCAATGCAATGTGATCTTTAGTCCTAATGATGTAAAGTTTCAGGATATTGAGAGCAGCCGATTGATTGGGCAAGGAGTTACAAAAGGAGACCTTTACTTACTTGAGGAGATCACTTCTATGCCTAGTCATAGTTGCTCGTTTACTTCTATTCCTGCTTCTACATTGAATAAGAATGCTTTGTGGCATGCTAGACTAGGACATCCTCATGTTAGGGCTTTAAGCTTAATGGTTCCAGGTGTTGTCTTTGAAAATAATGATTGTGAAGCTTGTATCTTAGGCAAGCATTGTAAGAATGTTTTTCATAAATCCAGTACTCTTTATGATCATTGCTTTGATTTAATACATTCAGATGTGTGGACTGCTCCTTGCTTGTCTAGAGAGAATCATAAATACTTTGTCACATTCATAGATGAGAAGTCTAAATACACCTGGATAACCTTAATTCCATCTAAAGATAGGGTGTTAGATGCATTTAAAAATTTTCAAGCTTATGTGACTAACCACTTCAATGCTAAGCTTAAAACTTTTAAATCAGACAATGGTGGTGAGTACACGAGCCAAGCTTTCAAGCAACACCTATCCCAACATGGAATTCTTCATCAAACAAGCTGCCCTTACACACTTCAACAGAATGGAGTGGCCGAGAGAAAGAACAGGCATCTTATGGAGGTTGCTCGTTCTATGATGTTCCAAGCAAATGTACCCAAGAGATTCTGGAGTGATGCTGTGGCCACAACTTGTTATCTTATCAACCGAACCCCAACCAAAGTCCTTCATGATCAGTCACCATTTGAAGTTTTGAACAAGTATAGGCCAGCCTTAGATCACATTCGGGTCTTTGGTTGTCTTTGCTTTGTTCATAAACCAGGGGAGCTAAGAAACAAGCTTGAGGCAAAGAGCACAAAGGGGATGTTTGATGCGCCCCTAGGATGCTCTTTGGTTGATTGGGAGGATAGATCCTTGCAAGAACGAATCAGAGACTCGAGTCCTTCAAGGTTTGTGGATTGAATGGTGACACAAGACGGATGAGAGAACTCTTGATACTCGTAGATGAATAGCTCGGATATGACACACCAAGATAAACACCCTTAAAGCTCTGGATACTACACACCAGAAACACTCAACACACTTTCTAGAGAGAGAGCCGTCAAGAGAGAAAAGAACTCGTTGATTATTGATTGCTTGAGTACAATAGGGTTAGGGAAAACCCTTAAATAAAAGAAACCAGAGAATATGCTCTCTAGGGTTTCGAAAATGAGAAAAATGGAAACTATAGTTTAAACATAACATAAGTGATTTGTCAGACAAGTCGTGGCCTCGTTAAAAACCTTCCTCCGGAAAACCTCGTGGGACAAAACCAAAAGCAAGGAAAAGAGCACACACCAAATGTCTTGCCTAGACACTAACTCAGCTTGATGTAGAGATGGCTTGAATGGTATTCAAGACATCTCGGATCAAACCTTGTCCAAGACTTTCTTCTTGTTGTTGATGGACCCCTTAGGACGAGATCCTTTGTCC
>CAJHQP010009706.1:0-21378 GCA_905132765.1 Moricandia arvensis
TTTTTACACATCATAAACAAATCTACCCGGATCTGAGAGGATCCAACTCAAATCCAAACGCTGAATGGGAGCTTTTTCAAACCCCCCCCCCCAAAAGTTTATACCAAAAAATTGATCAATACCGGAATGCCTAAGCCTAAATGAACCATTACTTAGACAATTAATTTTTAAAATAAATGTGTAACACCCTCATTTTTCCAAATTTACTTAGAAAATTAATTTTTAAAATCTCTATTATATTACTTCTCAAAAGTCAACTCTAATGCCATAATTACAATAAAATAAAAATGAATAAACCAAAATATCAACAAAACCATAAATTCAGAAGTTGAAAATAAATAAATAAAAACGCTCAAAAATATCAATCCGATACAATCACTACTGCTCTTTACATATAAAACAGTTGTGCTATCTGATTTACTACAAATAAATAGGGCGTCATTTCTGTTTTGTCAATTTGAAATGCATAGGCCGAGTTTTTACTACTTTATTGTTTTTTGTTCAAGTCAAGACTTCTATCTTGTGTAGAATACTTTATATTTATTATTTAGCTATTCAAAACAATAAAACAGTTTAAATATATCCACAAAGTATGAAACAAGTACCGGTATATATATATAATAAATCATTTGATGTATAAAAATATCAATTAAAATACTTTCTATGTTCTAGAGTATTAGATGTCTCAAAGAGTTTGTAATGTTTTGAAATTTAATTTAAAATTTTCTACGTAATTTTTAGTTTATTTAAAATTGTACAACTAAAGAGTATATTATAACCATGAGACAATTATAAATAAAATATAGTTATACTACAGATTCGTATTTCATATCACTAAAACAAAAATTTAGTGAAAATGTACAATACATAATCAAAATAATGCACTAGTAATTTATATGTACCAAATTATTTAATTAATTATTTTGTCATCAACTTAAGAAAACAGACTCTCATGATTCTGTAAACCACGCTGGTAACTCTGCATCTAGTTAAACAACGAAAGTGAGATTTATATCTTAATTAATATTTAAAACTAAGATTTATAGCTTATAAGCAATGTAATACATTTACAAATACAATTTATGAATTTCTAAATATAATTAAAACAGATAAATGTTAATTGATTTAAAGTAATATAAATCACATAGCTAAGAGATCTCTAAATGATGTCCATAGCATGCAAGCATACTTCAGAGTAACATCGGGGAACCAAATGCCTTTGCTCTAGTTGCATTTCGGTTTCTCCTCTTTGTTCAGTAGCCAAGTAGTTTTAGAATCAAATCGACTCGTGTATTTATCTTCTTTTTCCCCTTCAAAATACAACATCCTCATCGTGATAAGCATTTATTTTCCTCGATTTAATTTTTATTCACCACACTGAGGACCACAGTCGACATCGACAGAGTCGATTCTTATCATTGCATTATTTAACTGTGGCACTGTTTGGAATGCCCAAATATATGGTTCCTCATGCGACAAGAACTTCTCCTAGACATCCTATGTGTGACCAGTTACAATGCTAAAAGAGGTGGTTTCACCATTCTTTACCACCCTGTGACATTTTTTTGCAATATTTCTCATTTTCGAGTATTTTACCCACATCCATGAACCGAGTGTTGTTGTTTCTTTTAATGTCCAAAACAAACCTTTCCGTATGAGATAGAGATTGATGCATTTGACCTATATTGATGAGCTGCTCGAGAGAGTACATTGTACTAGTTCAAACAAGATACCATATTCATTTCATGTAAAGGTCTCAAGCCCAATCCACCTTTTGCTTTTGGTAAACATACCTCTTGCCAAGCAAACTTAGATTTCCGAGTTGCTAGTTCTGGTCCCGGGCAGAGAATAAAAAACAAAGTTAGCTGATCTGATCAAGACTTGCATTGGGCAGCTTGAAAACAACAAGCCAAAAATGGGTAAGACGCATAATTACCGAGTTTATCAGTTGTAGTCTTTCAGCATAAGACAAGAAGCGTCCACTCCAATTACACATTCATGTTCGTATCTTCTCCATGAGAGGAAGGTAATCATTAACTGTCATTCTCTTCTTGATAAGAGAAAGGACAAGGTAACGTACTAGTAGCCTTGACAAGGTAACGTACCAGCAGAAAATGGGAAATTACTGAGGATGGATGTTTGGTTTTCCAAAGAGACACCAGCCATATACTAGGTCAATTTCTTAAGCCTTTTCTTAAGACCAGACACCTTTTCAAATTCATCAAACACTGTCATCACTCCTTCTATTGACATTTTCTGACCATCTACGAACAACATGATATCATCAGAAAAGGAAAATGCTCAACATGATACCATACTACCTAAAATTAAAATCATAAATCAATTTTATTAGTTATTTTGGGTATTTTATGGATAAAATTGGATATTTTGGATAAAAATACCTAAACTAAATCATATACATGGTTAATTTCAGATAAAATTACCTATTCAAATAACATCTTATAAGTATCTTTGGTTATTTTGCGTAAGTTCAAATAATTTGGATATAAAATCTGTGATCCAAATTGGGTAGTGTTTATTCTGGAAGTGTCTCAAATCTTTGTGTGCCTGTAAAAACCCAACATTTGTTGGGTCAGACATAATCAAAGTGCATTGCGTTTGGCTAAGAATCAAGTGTATCATGCAAGGGCAATCACATTGCTATATGGTTTCACAAAGTAAGGGAGTTAGCAACTTCTAGAGAAGTTTTTATTGGAGAAGGTGCACACGCCCGGAAATGCAGCTGACATGTTTGACCAAGCCTGTTACAACGGCGAGTTCGAGCATTGCTTGAATTTTCTCCATGTTGGGTGATGCTAAGAAGCATAGGAAGTTCCTTCTAGAATATAGATGAGATAAAGAGTCTTGTAGAAAATTTTCATCAAGATGGAGTTTGTTAATTCTAGAAGGGTCTTAATTCTTGTAGACTCGCTATCAAGGTTGACATCTGGGGGTGCAGGGGCCAAAAAGCCCCTATGGTATATTGTATACCTTTAAGGTTTAGAAAATTATTTTTTCTAGGATATGAATGTACTCCTTAAGGGTAAAGAAAATCGGGTTTTGAGGCTGCTATGAATACGGGTCAATGAATTGTAAAGTTATTAAACCCACATAATAATATACAAACCTTAAACGGGTATTAACCTCAATCGTTTTGGTTTCTTTGTTTTCTTTGGGTTTGATTTGTGTTTGTTCATAATAAGTAGTTTGGATACTCCGGCAAAAAATATTTAACCCGCATCAGATACTATAGATAACATGTTACTTTCCGTTTTTACACATCATAAACAAATCTACCCGGATCTGAGAGGATCCAACTCAAATCCAAACGCTGAATGGGAGCTTTTTCAAAAACCCCCAAAAGCTTATACCCAAAAAACTGATCAATACCGGAATGCCTAAGCCTAAATGAACCATTACTTAAACAATTAATTTTTGAAATAAATGTGTAACACCCTCATTTTTCCAAATTTACTTAGAAAATTAATTTTTAAAATCTCTATTTTATTACTTCTCCAAAGTCAACTCTAACGCAATAATTACAATAAAATAAAATGAAATAAAACCCAAAAATATCAACAAAACCATAAATTCAGAAGTTTGAAAAATAAATAAATAACAACGCTCAAAAATATCAATCCAATAGGATCACTACTGCTCTTTACATATAAAACAGTTGTGCTATCTGATTTACTACAAATAAATAGGGCGTCATTTCTGTTTTGTCAATTTGAAATGCATAGGCCGAGTTTTTACTACTTTATTGTTTTTTTTGTTCAAGTCAAGACTTCTATCTTGTGTAGAATACTTTATATTTATTATTTAGCTATTCAAATCAATAAAACAGTTTAAATATATCCACAAAGTATGAAACAAATACCGGTATATATATATATATATAAAATAAATCATTTGATGTATAAAAATATCAATTAAAATACTTTCTATGCTCTAGAGTATAAGATGTCTTAAAGAGTTTGTACTGTTTTGAAATTTAATTTAAAAGTTTCTACTTTATTTTTAGTTTATTTGAAATTGTACAACTAAAGAGTATATTATAACCATGAGACAATTATAAATAAAATATAGTTATACTTACAGATTCGTATTTCATATCACTAAAACAAAAATTTAGTGAAAATGTACAATACATAATCAAAATAATGCACTAGTAATTTATATGTACCAAATTATTTAATTAATTTTTTTTATCATCAACTTTAAAAAACAGACTCTCATGATTCTGTAAACAACGCTGGTAGCTCTGCATCTAGTTGAACGACGAAAGTGAGATTTATATCTTAATTAATATTTAAAACTAAGATTTATAGCTTATAAACAATGTAAATACATTTACAAATACAATTTATGAATTTCTAAATATAATAAAACAGATAAATGTTAATTGATTTAAAGTAATATAATTTCAAAACAAACATAATAATTTTAAATACATGTTTCACAAACACAAAGTCTATATAAATTGCATTAACTACAGTAATAATTAGTATAAAATTAAGTTTACGTATCAATATAAATTTGTTCGTAGTGCGGATAAAATACATAATCTTTGATTTTTAGCAAAAATACATAGTCTTTGATAATAGGTTTAGTGTAATATATTTAGATTTTTTTTGTCAACAATAATATTATTATTTGAAATCCAATAGCTTTTAATATGATACAAATTGTATCATATAAACTTAAATTGCTTCAGCAGTGTGGCATCTTCTTCTTTAGCCAATGTAACTGCTACATGCAAACATCCACTACTTTGATTGTTTCTCCGGCGAAGGTCCTCCGCCTCTCCCCACCGCGAAGCAACAACATCTTACAATAAGCTTGTATCTTTTTCAAGTACCTTTTAAAGCACCTTTCACCTTAGAAACATTGCTAAGTGATTTTAAAAATAGAACAATGAACTTTCAAAATCAATCAGCAGGAAGATTTTTGTCAAACCGTTACTTCACTAGAAGAAGGTTGACTCTTCTGAATCTATTTCAAACTGAAAGTAAATTCCAACAGACTCATGCTCTTTCAATCAGAAAGACTCTACTGTCTACTCTAATACCAAGGACTAAATTAAGTAAGTAGAGATTTATGTAAGAGAATGGAAAGTCAATATTATCAATTCTGTCTAACGTACATATTCTCTGTAATTATGCTCTCAATATTGTCTTGCCTTTACTGTAACCATCGATGTAAAAAAAAAGAGCAAAGCTGAATCAATAGAATCATTTAAGTCTAATACAACCAGTGTTTTCACACCCGACCCGGATCCGCGATCGGACCGCTAAACCCGGAGACCCGGTAAATATTCCGGTATGGGTTTTATCAAATATCCATTATTTAAAAACCCGATAAAATCCGCTAAAAACCTTTGAACCCGTTAACCGGTTAAACCACCGGCTGAACCAACAAATGATGTTTTTTTAAAAAAAAAATTCTTCAAATTTTTAATTTTTTTATTAGAATCTTTAATTTATTCTTAATAAAAAGTTAGGTTATCACATTTAGGTTAGAATCATCATATTTTTTTGTAATTATTTATTTAGCTTAGTTTATAACAAGTCATTACATGTTTTTAACATTCAGGTCAAAAAGAAAAAGATCATATGATCTAGTATACTATGAATCTCTCGACAAAACATAATTTTGGATTGTTGAAGAAGAAGTACCTGGCAAGCTTGACTATAATGAGTTAGATAATTTTCTTGCTGAAGATATAGAACATTCCAAAGATGATGAAGATATGAACCCAGTAAATTTTGATGGTAACTTCCAAAAAAAGCTCTGAACTTTCTATTTTTTATTATATATAATATCCACTAAACTATTTTATTTGTGATTTTTAGATTTTAATGAAGATTTCACTATGTCACCTGAAGAAAATGAAGTGAACGATAATACAGAGAACCAAAATTAGTTTATGTGTTTTGGTATTTTTTTTTCCTTACAAACTCCTAAGGCTTTACTTTTAATTCATGTTGAATTTAAAGTTTAATTTGATTATTCACAGACATTGAAAACTTATGAATTTTAAGTATTACCATATTTTCTATCATATTTATTAATATTTTGTATGTAAAATGAAATTTAAAATAAACACAATAAAATTTAAGTACCTTTATATATTTCTTTTATGACATATATATAATTTTTATATGTTTTAGTAGTTAATATAAATTATATATTAAAATTAATTAATTTATTAACCCATGGTTCATCCGCGGTCGATCCAGTAATCCATTGACCCGGTAAGTTGTCTGGTTCAGTGTTCAGGTTGGGTTTAAAAACATTGACTACAACAATTTACACTTTAGAAAAGATTTTTGATTAATAAAGTGACCTTAAAACCCAACAAACTAAACAAGTATAAAGCACGTAAAAAGGGCAGAAGCAAGAGAACAAGAAAAGAAATCCAAACAATTTTGGAAAACATGTTCCACTACCAAAAATTAATTCTGAATAACATCCGAAGATCCATTAAAACCAAAGATATGTTTCACTTAAAATCCACAAACAAAATGATCTGATGAAGAAACTTCTTCTAAAGAGGCTAGAGAGAGAGAAAATCTTTTCCACATATACTTTTATTATATTAAAAGATCATTCTTTTTTTTTTTTTTTTTGAACACATATTAAAAGATCATTCTATTATTCAAATTTAAAGTAGTTTAGATAATTAGACGGGAATGGAACAAACAAAAATAAAGAATTCAATGAGATTCCCCTGCAGTCCTAGTAAAGAATCTTCAATAACGCTTTGTTAGGAATATATTAAATTCTGAAACTATGGAATCTTCGTTGCATCGCCTCCTCTATCTCCTATAGCTCCGTTGAAATGCTCCTATAGCTCCGTTGAAATGCTTAGCCATGTTTTAGACTCCTTAATCATGGCAATCAAATACTTTCCCACAGATACTTCATGTGTAATGTTTGTAGATTATACCAGAAATTGTCGAACTAGAAAAATTAATATATTAGATATATGTAATAAAACCCATTCGTATTTATGAGCCAATTGTTTTGGCTATCAATAAAAAAGAAAATGAGACAAAAAACTATATAAAAGAGAAGACTTTTTTTTTTTGCTTTCTCTCTCTCTAATTATCTATTATTTTCAATCGTCGCTCTTCCATCAATTCGGGCGTCTCTCCACCGTCGGAGGTTCTCTCTCTCCTCTTCCTATTTTCTTCCTCGTTGACTCGCCTCCTTTTCCCGATATGTTGTTGGCTCTGAAACTGAGCATATCCGGGATTGGATCTCTTCATAGATCTCTGGTCTGGTGTCCTTGGTTTTTTTAGAGTCATGACAAAGGATGTGGTGTGAGGGGTGTCGTTGGGAAATTAGCTTTTTAGGGTTTCAACAAGGAATGGTTGAGATTTTCTCTTCCTCGATCTTCTCCTTCATCGGCGGTGAGGTGTGTGGTCGGGAGTTAAGTAGTTCCTACGTCCAAATATGGTGTGCTTGGGGTCCAAGCTCTAGCTTCTCAGTGCAGTGATCTGGCATGGGGTTGGATTTCTCTTTCGCTCAATGTCGAGTGGTGGGCTGCCTATCCTTTCCTGTCATGATAGGCTTTGATGGTAGCTGAAGCTGCGGCGGTTTCGTGTTTGTTCTGTTGCGCTCTATTTTAGGTTGACCGTCTATGACCTTCCTGGTTCTTTCCCGCAGTCAGTCGTTCTTAGCCATCCCTATCTTCGCCGTTTTTGATGTTGGGGTGCTCGACTTTGTGTGGGGCTTTCTCTTCCTCTCCGTCTCTTTGATTTACTTGGCAGTACTCCTCTGTAAATGTTTCTCCGACGAGGCTTTCGGGGCCTACCATCGGTTATCAATGCTAGCATGAGGTGGCATTCTCTGGTCTCCGTAAGGTCTGCGGAGCTCCGATTTGTCGTAGGAGACTCGTGTCTTGATTGGTTATCCCATCGCTACTGTCAGGCCGCTTGGTCCCCATTGGTGGGCTAATCATCTGTCCATTTTTAGGTTTGGAAGAACAATGTCAAGATTTGGCTCTCATTGCATCATGTCTTCTTACTCAAGTTCACATGTGGTTTCCCAAGTCGAGCCTAATAAGTGTAGCTTCCTTTTCCTAGCTGTGACATCTGATAAAGGATTTTACTCTCTCCTAGTCAAAATAGTATAGATAAGTGTCAATCCAATCCTAAGTGATCATGATGCAATGAAAATACAAGTATGATCTTAATCTAAGTGCAATATGTTTTGATTTATGAAATAAGGTAACAGGAGAACACAGAGGTAAAAACTAGAATTATAAATCAACTGAGAAACAAGGAGCCCATGGGCAGGGATATTGGCTTTGGGTGACTAAGATGTAACCTAGAATGTTAACACAATAATCAGATCGGTTCTACTAGTCTAGACACACTATTAAACTAGTTCTTTATCAAGATAAAAGTCATTTGCTTTAAAACACTAAACATCAAATGTGTTTGGTCTAGTTTAATCAAGCAATCATTATGAATAGGTTTATTAACTATCTAAACTTCCCTAACATCAATTATCACTGGTTAAGCAAGTAAAGAGAATTATCACTTTGGTTCAGACATTTTATCGAACACCTTTCGGGTATAAATTGTCTAAGGATCTAGATCAAAAGTGATCAAGTCTAATCTAGCATTTGAAATAAGAGATAATCATAGAACAAGAATGATCTAATACTAAACACTCTAAGCTATCACTTAATCACCCTAGATCAACCTAACCCATGAATCCTAAAAGTAACTACTCACTAGCTAACATGATGAACTCAAAAACCATAGATGATTCAGAGTTAATCATGCCTAATGACCAAGAATAATCAGTGAGACAAAATTAAGAGGATCAAAGAAGATAAAGGATTCAATCTTTTTCACCAAAAGTAGTGTCTGTCTCCATATAAAATCAGAGTATCTTCTTAATTAGGTTTAAAAAGCATAAATAGTAGTCTAAAAATGAACCGGGTCGACCCAACAAAACCGGGCCAACCCGTAATAGTAGGATTTCTACGCCCCTAGCGACATGTCTATCCCGTTACAAGAAGGTCGCTAGGGTGCTTGGAGCTGTAGCGACTCGTCTTGGTCGCTATGCATGGTCGCTAGGCTCTCCGCAAATCTTATGTGGGTCTGTAGCGACCACTCCTTGTCGCTACGGGTGGTCGCTACAACATCCGCGATTCTCACTATGGGTTTGTAGCGACCACTCCTGGTCTCTACACTGTGGTTATTACGGGTCCCGGGATTTCGTTCTAGCGACCACGTTTGGTCACTACACTCGTGCCAGATCTCGCTTTTGTCCCAAACTTCTCTTTCTCAGCCTCAATTTCTTTTGAACTCATCAATAAAGAACTCCAATACTTAATGTTTTTAAACCCGACCCGGACACTGAACCGGATAACTTACCGGGTCACTGGGTCGACTGCGGGTGAACCGCGGGTTAATAGTTTAATTAATTTTAATATATAATTATATACTAGCTTTTAAAAATATAAGAAAATTATATATATATATATATATATATATATCTTAAAAGAAATATATAAAGGTACTTAAATTTTGTTGTGTTTATTTTTAATTTCATTTTACATAAAAATATTATAATAGAAAATATGGTAATACTTAAAATTCAGTGAATAATAAAATTAAACTTTAAATCCAACATAAATCAAAATTAAAGTCTTAGGAGTTCGATAAAAAAAACAATACCAAAATACATAAACTAAATTTGGTTCTCTGTATTATTGTTCCCTTCATTTTTTTTGAGGTGGTACAGTGAAATCTTAATTAAAATCTAAAAATCACAAATAAAATAGTTTTGGTGGATATTATACATAATAAAAATTAGAAAGTTCAGAACTTTTTTTGGAAATTACCATCAAGATTTGTTGGGTTTGTATCTTCATCATATTTGGGATATTCTATTTCTTCAGTAAGAACATTCTCTAATTCATTATAGTCAAGCTCGCCAAGTTCTTCTTCTTCTTCAACAATCCAAAATTTTGTTTTGTCGATATATTCATAATCTACTAGATCATATGATCTTTTTTTTTGACATGGATGTTAAAAACATGTAATCACTTGTTATAAACTAAGCTAAATAAATAAACAAATATAAAAAAGTATGATGATTCTAATTTAAATGTGACAACCTTACGTTTTATTAAAAATAAAAACAGATTCAAATAAAGAAATTTAAAATTTGAAGAATTTAAAAAAAAATCATTTGTTGATTTAGCCGGTGGTTCAACCGGTTGTCGGATTACTGGGTTCAAGGGTTTTCAGTGGGTTTTATCGGGTTTTTAAATAACGGATATTTGGTAAAACCCAAACCGGAATATTTACTGGGTCATTGGGTTTCGCGGTCCGACCGCGGGTCCGGGTCGGGCGTGAAAACACTGCCAATACCTGATATAGACAAATGTAATGCAATGCAACCTAAACATGTCTAAATGTGAGTCTAAATGATGAAAACGTGCAAAGATAGGTGATCAAAAAATGTAAATAAGTGAGATATCAACTCCCCCAAACTTGTCTTTTACTTGTCCTCAAGTGAACTTTCAAGAACAAACAAGGGAAAGAGGTTTGAAATGGGAGCTCAGAACCAAAAGATATATTTTCTAGCATTCAACATCACATCCTAGACAAACATAGCAAATAGCATGAGCAAACTCTCTTAGTACACTCTATCTTCTCAAGGCCTATCAAGACTCTTATTCCTCTACACTAGATGCAATGCTCATCAACCAACAAGTTTCTATACCAGCTCTCACATTCATTAACAATTTGACAAAGCGAATCCTTGCTAATGGAAACTTGATCTCAATCACTTGCCTTGGTAAGTAGAAGTGGATTAATGAGGATAGAAAGAGGGTTCAAATTCTTTAGTGACGTACACTCAAGAAAAGAAGCTTGAACATTATACAAAATTTATCTAAGAAAAGGAGCAATTCATGCATACAATGGTTTGTTCTCATCATTCTACCATTTTCCTAAACACTTTCGAACTCTACCATTCTTCTTGGTGTTAATCCCATCCTTTTTTTTATCTCAAAGACTTAGAATGACACTCTTTCTCACTCATGAAATGAACTCTGTCTTTTTTATTTATTTGAACCAACTAGGGACATCTTTTTTTCTACTTAGCTCCAATCCTTTCTTTTTTTCCCCAACTTTTATTATCTCTTTTTTTTTCAATGGGGTGCCATTTGGGTTTTCAAAGAGTGGTGCGATTGATGAAGGTAAACCCAAATGTGTATAGGATCCATGATCAAGTATACAAGAGTTCATAAGAAAGATAGATTAAGTTCATTAAAGCCTAGTTTAGTTTGGAGTTGGTTTCAAGAACACTGTCAATCTCAAACAAACAACCAGTTTCAAGAAGAGTTTTCAAGGCTCGAAGCTTACAAGTCTTTCAAGAGATGCTTAAGCTACTTGCTATGATTAACTAGGGTGCCATTTTGAGTTCTACACATGTGTTCTTTAAGAGGTAATAAAATCCTTGCTCCCTATGCAATATGAGTGCAATCTATATGCTCTAGACTCAATCCTAAGGATGAAATGATGCAACCTAAATTATTCTTTTTGTTGTTTTTGAAATTTTGATTTTTTTCGATGCAAATAACTATGTACAATGCATGAATCAATGCAAAAAGGCAAAATAGACATGGTTAAATACTTGGTACCTCCCCCAAACTTGAAAAACACAGTCTCTGTGTAGTCAAGAGAGAAAGAGACACCGAAAAGAAAATGAATATTTACAAAGATAAAGGTATGGAGATACCTCAAAATGAATCAGAGACAATTTCCTCCGCGTCGTCCTCGTCTCCGCTTCCTCCATCGCCCTCGTCATCGCTTCCTCCATCGCCCTCGTCACTCTCTTCTATGTCTTGCTGGTTGCCTTTTTCACAGCCTTCGTCCTCTTCGTCGGTTGTGTCCAAGGGGGAGATTCATTATCAGATTCTCCACGAACAGGAGAAGGGTTTCGCAGCTTACGAGTTGAGAAATGTCTGTGCTTGTATGTCCTCTTCCATGACGAGGTTGGCGACGAGGATCTGGGGCAAAGGTCTCAGCCATGATGAGGTCTTCTGCTTTACAGCCTCCTATCCCTGCTCTAACCAGAACATCAATGACTTTCTTCTTAAACCTTGCTGAGGATGCATCATTCTTCTTCACTGTCTTCTTCAGCGCTTTGTATTTGGCTGACAGCTTGTGAATGGTTCTATCCTGGACTCTGTTCCCTCCCTCAAGCTTTCCAATGTATTCATGGGCATCACGCAAAGGACCCTTCATAAGGGCTCCAGTGTGAGGCGTGAAGTAGTAGCGGGGAGGGCCATAGAGTGGGTATTCTTCCTCTTGGATCTCAGGTGCAGCTCGTGAGGAGGATGCTGGAGTAGGGGCTGGAGTAGCAGTGGCAGCAGCAGATGAGGATGGACCGGCTGTCGATCATATCGCGCTTCTCCTTCGATTCGGGAGAGTGTCAAGTGGACCGTGTGGGCCAAGCTGGAAATCTCTAGGGAGGTCGAATGAGATACATGACTTGTCACAGATCATGAGAACCCGCGGGTTTGGTAGGATAACCTATGTGTGCTCAAAGTTGATGGAGAAGGAATAGACATGCTGCCCTTGATACATCCCTGAAAGATATTTGGTCCTCTTCATGTAAGGACCATCTATGTATAAAGGGGCCTGAGGAGTCTAACTATGGAGGGGAACTCCTGCAGCTTTGAGTAGTGGTGTGATCAGGCCGCCGATGCTCAACTGAGGTGTGCTATCATGATTAGTCCAAGCCCAGTCCTGCTAGTACTTGAGTCTCCTCATGAAGAAACCTACCCGTCCAAAGTCCGCGAAGATATCTTCGTCATCAGTGTAGAAACCATCTCGTCAAAACAATGGTATAAGCGCCATGCATATCATTGTCAACTCATCGTCCAAAACATTACCAGATTCTCATCGGGCGAAGAGAGTGTTTGCTAAGAGGCGGTGGACATATCTGATCACCGGGTTTCGAGTGCTGGTGTTCTTGTTTCTTTGAGGGTTATGAGCAAACGATGCAATAATAGGCCAGACCTTGTCGGGGATGATGTAGTTCCGAAGAAGATCATTGTGCTTGTTATCCTTGAACCCCATGATATCGCTGATCTCCTTGAAACTGAGTTTGTAGAGCTTCCCTTTCACCTTGAATTGGATTCTGCCAAACCCGCACTCAGCTGGTCCATCGCTAAGGGGCGACACTTCCAGTGATGATAGAAAGTGTTGTAAGGCTTCTTCATACATAGGTTGGGCTTCCATTGTAAGGAGAGATTGTAGTCCCATGATTTCCAGTATCTTAAAGACTCCATCATAAAGGCTTGTCTCTTGGAGGAAGATCAGGCAAGGAAATCTTGTTGGTGCCCACGCAAGATCGTTTTTGAGGTGACTGAACAGTTGGGACCTTGTTGGGATGACTGATCGATCCATTTCCTGTGATGTGGCCTTCTTTTTCCCTTTTTCTTTTCCTTTTTCTTTTTCTTTTCCTTTGGACTTTTTAGCCGGTTTTGGGGGCACATCATCCTCACTATCTGTTGGGGCTTGCAGAACGTCTTCTATTTCCCTCTCAATCTCTTCAAGCTGTCTCCTTTCTAACTCAAGCTCACTCGCTGTCTTTCGTTGTGGATTGCGGTTTCTGTTAGGTTCCTTTGATCTAGTGGTTCTCGCCATTGGTACCTGGAATCGAACACAAACA
The DNA here is from genome assembly GCA_905132765.1 of Moricandia arvensis. Lineage (NCBI taxonomy): Eukaryota > Viridiplantae > Streptophyta > Magnoliopsida > Brassicales > Brassicaceae > Moricandia > Moricandia arvensis. Next base: position 13,717 of record CAJHQP010009706.1, read on the forward strand.
AGGCAATTCAATCTTAGTCCAGCGATCAATTTATTGACAAAACAAGTGCTAAACGAATTGGAGTGAAATAATCTCTTCCCAGCAGTTATAGAGCATTTTATGAGAGCTAATCCAAGCAAAAGCATCCAGTTTTCTGACTCCCCCCTTTTTCGTTTTTTTTTCTCAAGAACACCAAGAAACTTAATTTCTAAATTCCCAATTCACACTAATCTACCACGAAATTCATCAATCCAAGCCATAAACAAGCATATACAAACATGAATAGCTAGTTTTGAACAGAAAATTGGGCATTCAACAACTTTTGAAAAGTTGGAAAATTGTCCATGAAGAAGAATCAACCCAAAAATTTCATACCGTTGCTTGATTGAATGACAAGATGGAAGATACGGATTTAGATAGCAATTTCGAGTTGGTAGCAAATTAAACAAGTGAATTTGGTGAAGAATTGGGGGAATTTGGTTTGTGTGCTCTTGAAAGAGGTTTTATTTTTGTTTTGGGGAAGAGAAGGGGAAAGGGAAGGGGTGGGGGGGGGGGGTAAATCAAGTGGTCCCTTTTTTTTGGGTCCGTTTGGACCGGTTTGAGTGAAGAAGACTTACCTGGCCCGTGTAGTGACCTGGCTTGGTCGCTACGGTGTGTCAGTACGGTGTCCGCAAAGGCATCTGGGCTCGTAGCGACTTCACCTGGTCGCTACGCCTGGTCGCTACGCCTGGTCGCTACACCATCCGCAAAAAATCCTTGGTTTGGTCGCTACGACCCTTAGCTGGGTTTTGCCTTTGAATTCGTAGCGACTTGGAAATGTCGCTACGCCTGGTCGCTACGTACCTCGCAAATTGCGTAGCGACGTGTTGTGGTCGTTACGCTTGGTCGCTACAGGCGGTTCTTTTCCCCACGCGATCAACTTTCACCCCTGAAAAGACTCACTCTCAAACATCGCACTGTCTTAAAATAAGAAAAACGAAGATAAAGAAGAAACAACTAAAATATATACAAAGATAGACATGTGATTTCCTCCCAAGTGAATCTGTTTAAAGTCTCTAGCTTGACTTCCTTTCTTTTTGGGTTAAGCGAGGGTAGGGTCTGATAATGGAACCGAGATTCCATCCTTCTCACTTGAAGTTTCCAAGTAAAGCTTAACTCTTTGTCCATTGACTATGAAGTCTTTTCCATCCTTTCCCCACAACACTATGGCTCCATATGACCTCACTTCCTTAACCTTGAAAGGACCTGACCATCTAGACTTGAGCTTTCCGGGAAACAGCTTCAACCGAGAATTATAGAGCAACACTTGGTCTCCAGCACTGAACTCTCTCTTCAAGATCTTCTTATCATGAAGAGCTTTGGTTCGTTCTTTGTAGATTGCTGAGCTCTCATAAGCATCTAGGCGTATCTCATCAAGTTCACTCAGCTGGATAAGTCTCTTTCACTACAAGAAAGCAGTGATATTCCGACGACAAATATCGTCGGAATTTTGTCGGAATATGCATATTCCGACGTTATTCCGACGAAAATGGTCGTCAGAAATATATCGTCAGAAAAACATGTTTCGTCAGAATTTTTTCAGACAGTCCGAGGGAATACCGAAAACGAAATATTCCGAGGAAAGTTTTCGTAGGAATATTTCCTTGGAATTTCCTCAGAAATTTCCGAGGGATAATTTCCTCGGAAATTCCCGAGGGATAATTTCCTCGGAATATTCCGAGGAACACTGTCCCTCAGAAATTTCCGAGGAAATATAAAAAACATTTTCATAAATATAAAAAGAGTTTTATAAATATAAAAAAAACATTTTTATAAATATAAAAATAGTTTTATAAATATAAAAATGGATTTAATAAATCCGAAAAAAGATTTTATATACAAAACGTTTTATAAATATGAAAATGTTTTTATAAATACAAAAAACATTTTTATAAATACAAAAAACGTTTTTATAAATACAAAAACGTTTTATAAATATGAAAAAAGTTTTTATAAATATAAAAATAGTTTTGTAAATATAAAAACAGATTTAATAAATCCAAAATAGATTTTAAATACAAAAACGTTTTATAAATATAAAAAAAGTTTTTATATATCCAAAAACATTTTATAAATATAAACAACGTTTTTATAAATCTAAAAATAATTTTATAACCTTTTATTACACAATCCCAACCAAAAAACATTTTCATAAATACAAAAAGAGTTTTATAAATATAACACCCTAACAATCCTAACAATCCAAAATAAAAAAATATCAATCTAATAATCCAATATTGTTCGTCGGTATTCCGTCGGAAATCACTTAGATTGATTTTCGCGAAAATTTTGGCGGTTCCTTTTCCGGTCATTGAAACATTTCCGAGGAAATTGCGAGCAACACTAAACAGTCCGTCGGAATTTCCTCGTAATATTCATTAATAGGACAAAAAATCATAATCGAGGATAGAATATACTCTTTTCCTCGGAATATACCGAGGAAATTCCGAGGAAATGAGAATATACTATGCATGTCTTCCTGTTTGTTCAAAAAATCAAGTTTCCTCAGAATTTCCTTGGAATATTCCAAGGAAATTCCGAGGAAACCTTGTTTGGGGTTTCAAAACCTCAAATTTGTGGACCCTATATCATTTCTTACACAATTTCAAAGTTGTTCAATGCATAACATTGAGGATTCTTTCTATAGATGTGCATAAACCATGAAATTACAAAATTTCAAAATCGATTACAAGTATTGATGTTCCCGTTCATTAAAGTGTATAAGTGTTTCTCTTGAGGTGTATGAATTTCGTTCATACAATCGGAGGAGTGTTTATTATTTGAAGACAAACTAACATTTGGACTGAAAATCAATTTAAGACACTTAGTAAGGTTTTTTTAGTCGTATTGTTTCATTTTTAACCGTAAAATGATGTTTTCGGTTCAAAAAATCAAGTTTCCTCGGAATCTCGTCGGAATATTCTGAGGAAATTCTGAGGAACCCTTGTTTGAGGTTTCAAAACATCAAGTTTCCTCGGAATTTCCGTCGGAATATTCTGAGGAAATTCCGAGGAAACCTTGTTTGGGGTTTCAAAACCTCAAATTTGTGGACCCTATATCATTTTTTACACAATTTCAAAGTTGTTCAATGCATAACATTGAGGATTCTTTCTATAGATGTGCATAAACCATGAAATTACAAAATTTCAAAATCGATTACAAGTATTGATGTTGGCGTTCATTAAAGTGTATAAGTGTTTCTCTTGAGGTGTATGAATTTCGTTCATACAATCGGAGGAGTGTTTATTATTTGAAGAAAAACTAACATTTGGACTGAAAATCAATTTAAGACACTTAGTAAGGTTTTTTTAGTCGTATTGTTTCATTTTTAACCGTAAAATGATGTTTTCGGTTCAAAAAATCAAGTTTCCTCGGAATTTCATCGGAATATTCTGAGGAATTCCGAGGAAACCTTGTTTGGGGTTTCAAAACCTCAAATTTGTGGACCCTATATCATTTTTTACACAATTTCAAAGTTGTTCAATGCATAACATTGAGGATTCTTTCTATAGATGTGCATAAACCATGAAATTACAAAATTTCGAAATCGATTACAAATATTGATGTTGGCGTTCATTAAAGTGTATAAGTGTTTCTCTTGAGGTGTATGAATTTCGTTCATACAATCGGAGGAGTGTTTATTATTTGAAGACAAACTAACATTTGGACTGAAAATCAATTTAAGACACTTAGTAAGGTTTTTTTAGTCGTATTGTTTCATTTTTAACCGTAAAATGATGTTTTCGGTTCAAAAAATCAAGTTTCCTCGGAATTCGTCGGATATTCTAAGGAAATTCCGAGAACTCCTTGGTTTGAGTTTGAAATTCCGAGGAAACCTTGTTTGGGGTTTCAAAACCTCAAATTTGTGGACCCTATATCATTTTTTTACACAATTTCAAAGTTGTTCAATGCATAACATTGAGGATTCTTTCTATAAGATGTGCATAAACCATGAAATTACAAAATTTCGAAATCGATTACAAGTATTGATGTTCCCGTTCATTAAAGTGCATAAGTGTTTCTCTTGAGGTGTATGAATTTCGTTCATAAAATCGGAAAAGTGTTAATTATTTGAAGACAAACTAACATTTTGACTGAAACTCAATTTAAGACACTTAGTAAGATTTTTTTTAGTCATATTGTTTCATTTCTAACCGTAAAATGATGTTTTCGATTCAAAAAATCAAGTTTCCTCAGAATTGTCTTGGAATATTCCGAGGAAATTCCGAGGAAACCTTGTTTGGGGTTTCAAATTATCGCCGGAATTTTGTCGGAAAAACCGACGAAATGATTGTCCTCGGAATTTTTTCTATTTTTACCGACGAAAAATGTGTTCCTCGAAATATCGTCGGTATTTTCCAACGATATTCCGAAGAAACATAATTTTTGGTTTTCCTCAGAATATCGTCGGAATTGCGTCAGTATATTCCGAGGAACTCAGGACATCTCTGATTGGTTTAATGAACATCGGAAGGATGCTGTTTCTGGATCAGTCGAAACCAAAATGGTGCCTCTGGTTGAGAACTACTTGCACGATCTATGGGCTGTTGCAAGAACGCTACCTGTGCGGGAGCTTAATAGTTACGAGCTTGAATATGAGATCACCGACAATGATGGAAAAATCTATTTGGTGAGCTTGGTTGCAAGATCATGTTCTTGTAAGGTGTGGGACAATGAAAAGCTTCCTTGTCTGCATGGACTAACTGCTTATATATATTACACAAATAACATTGATGGCGACGTTGGCAGACGCCGTGATATCCAAATAGTATATCATGAGTTATGCTCAAAATACTACTGGACGGAACTGTTGGCATTAGCATATTCAAGGACGCTTTATGTTGTGCCGGATAGGTCTTCATGGAATGTACATGATCATATCAAAGAGCTGAAGATGATACCTCTCGATCGAATCACATGGAAGGGAAGGAAAAGAGTTAAAAGGCATCCATCTTGTGGCGAACGACGTAAAAGGACACAAAACAAAAGGCGGCCAAGGCAAAACTATGGTTTCAACTGGTTGTTATTTGGAAATGGCAGTGCCACGACAACATGAATTTATCTTGGTGCTATGTTTATTTTGTGTTGTATGAATAAGATTATTTTGTTTTCTGCGTAATACTACATAAAACTTTAGTATTTGCTTGGTAAAACTACTTTTTGTTTTGAAGTAACACTAGTGTTATCTATATCAAAATTAGTCTGATATAGTTTTACAGTTTTATTCCTAGACTATAACTTATAATTCAACCGTATTTTACAAAACATTTTGAAAATTTTTGGAAAGCTCGAAACATATCCATTACTGACCTAGACTTTCTATTCACACTTTGTTAAAGAACATGTTAGAAAATATATATTTCAAATTTAATTATAACCGGAAATTTAATACACAATACATATTGCCTAACATTTAAAAGTACTTAAATCGGAAGTAAAATTGGAAAACGAAATTGAAATGATTAGTAACACAAAATAAGTTAGAAATCACCAAAAATATAACTATGAACAAAGTTCGTAACACTAGTATATTATGTATAACTAAGAACAAATATTTTGGAGGGAAATAAATATTTTGTTTGGCGCCTAAAATATTTTATTTTTCAGCCAAATTAATCAAATCATCGAAATCTTTCTCTTCTCATCTCCATCACATATTTATCCATCTCTCTCTCTCTCTCTCTCTCTCTCTCTCTCTCTCTCTCCTTCACTTCTTTCTCAAACATCCAAACTTTCTCTCTTTCATCTCAACCATGACGCACCCAGACGAGGAGTACAAGCACATGATGGAATTGAAGAAATACAATGACATGCTAGGGTTCATAGCCGATGCTCATTACGGGATCCCGAATAAATGTCCTTGTGGGGTAAGAATCGTTGACGAAGTATCTCCGGGTAAGAAGTTTCCCGGCGACTTTGATACATTTCCTGGAAGGAATACTTCACCTATGACAAATTTGAGGTACTTTTCATATATTAGGGTTTAGATTGGAATCAAGTGATGATTGTGTTATGTTTCATACGTATAATTTCGGTTCCTTCTTTTTGCCGGATGATGGACTCCACTTTCGTCAACCATGGGTCTTCGCGATCCAGGACGAGGATAAGGGCTTACTAACGCTCGTTGATGAATTGGCTGCAGAGATCTATGAGCTCAAGGATCAGCTCAAGCGTGTTTTAATCTTAAAGTAATGTTGTTGTTCGTTTGATTTGGATCTAGATTTTTGTTGGTTTCATGGTCTTTCTTGTTTCCTAGTTTTTTTTTTTCTTCGGCTGATCTTACAAGGGCAAGTCTTTATTTTGTGGTCCTTTTTTAAGACTTTTAAAACTCCTAAGATTTTTGTACTCGTTCTAAAAACTTAAGCTATCTCGAATGTGGTCGTTTCTTGTTTAAGACTTGTGGTTGTGCTAAACTTTATTTTGTGGATGTATATTGTTTAAGACTAGTTGTTCCTACTCTAAAACTGAAATGCAAATCATAGGCAAATAAAATGAAATTAGATAAACAACATTAAGGTTCCATATTAGATAAGCAAGCAACAACATTCAGGTTCCTAAAATACAAAAATCCGAAATGAAACAGGTCCGATGAAACATCAACAACAAAGGTAGCTAAAATACATAATCCAACATAAAACACCAACTATTTTACTTCTTCTTAGATCTCTTCTTCGATCCCTTCGTCAATCCCTTCTTTGATCCCTTCTGCGATTCCTACACAAACGACTTAAGCAGGTCCAACATTTCCTCAAAGTCGTCCAGTGTCTTCAACACTCTCTCTAGCTGATTTCCAAGACTTTCCACTTTCTTGAGCACGTCCTCCAACATCTTCTTCTATTCTGCCACTTCTTCCACTGGTGCAATGTCTTCAAGGACTGCATGTTCTTTTCGCGCTTCAATGTCTTTCTCAAACATGTCTTCAAAAAAACCAGTATATCCTTCCTTGATACACTTAACCCAACTGTCCACGGCAATATCAGGCTTATCCTCGTCGTCATCTTCTTCCCATATATAATCCAAAAGAGCTTTTTCATTTTCATTCCTCGAAGGCAGAATGTTGTCGATATCTTGTGGCTAACAACAAAGATTATTTAAAAATAATTTTACCAAATTTTCTCAGTTTTATCTAGTTCTCAAGTTTTCCTAAGTGTTCTCGGACGTACAGTTTTGACTCAATGTCCCAGTTACCTACGTACATTGTGGCATATTACTAGATGAACTTCGCTGTGAGGAAGACACACACACACTCCTTTACCCTTCAGTTCTGATTACACTGCAAAAGGAAACCCCTTTCATTTTGTGAACATTGGGACTGCCACAAATCCGTCGGACATCTATGATCAGCTCCTGTCAACTCGGCTTGTCTAAACTCATTTAAGCTGCGAGTATTGCCTCGAAAGAAAGAGCTAGCACATACAAATATGTTTTAAAGCGTTAACAAACAATACTAAAATAGTGATAATGTTCTAGTGTCTCATACTTACGTCTAGTGGAATACTGAAACCAGAAAGCCATAGCGTCTTCTCTCAGCCTATCTCCAGAAATATCCATTGTCTGAGAGAGAGCCTTAACCTATAAAGCACAGGATTATATCCCTCATAAAAAGGTCTTGCAGGTCTCCAAGATCATACCACAACTCTTTGG
>CAJHQP010009707.1:0-21378 GCA_905132765.1 Moricandia arvensis
TCTTCTCCATTCCTTCTACGAGTTGTGATGTACTGATCCCACCAACTTAGAGCATAGTCATAGAATTCAGTAGCAGCAATCTGAATCTTCTTGTGGTTTGTGTACTGCTTACACTGAAAGACTAGCTCAATCTTCTTCTCCCACTCAAGGTAGGCATCCGGATCAGCTTTGCCATGGAATGGGGGTATCTTTATCTTCAAACCAGCAAGCTCATCTCCCTGGTTCATCCTTCTTTCTTGGACACGCCTATGTCTTCTTTGGCTTTGTCTTGAGGATGAACTGAGGTGTTCATACTCATTGTCAGTCTCCTCATAACCGGCATGCTCTTGGCGAGTTGCATGAGGTCTCTCCTCTCTCCTAGTCTCTCGGTTTGGAACTTGACTAGTAGCTCTCATGATGTCCTCTCTGAGCTCTCTCCGGATGTCATTGAGGTTGGTCCTCATCATCTCGGTCATGGTTGCTACCATGTTCTGATTGAGTTGAGCCGACATAGCCTCCATGAGAAGCTTGTTCTTCCTGACGAGTGCGGCTTCTTCTTCAGACTCGGATCCCATGCTTCCTGTACAAGGTAAACAGAAATAACCAGTAAAAGGTTTCTAGGAAACAAGGTAAGCAAAAAGGAAAAAGGATAAAACACTCTAAAGCTTCTTCTGCAAGACAAAAGTAAAAAGGATAATCGGCTACAAGCAAAAGGAGATTAGGGTTGCCGATTCTAGCAAAAAGGAAATTCTTCAATTCTTGTCTAAACTTTTCTAAACTTCTCTAGCACCCTAAACAACCTTGGTCTACTCGAGTTCAAGGTGATTAACAAGTTAACAGATGAAACAAAGTGATCTAAAAAGCAAAGAACTTAGGCGGCTAGGGTTTCTCTCTCTAGGGTTTTCTCGCAAGCAAAAAAAGGAAAAAGTTAAATCCTTGTCTAAACTCTTATGAAACTCGAGCAGCCCTAAACAAATTAGAACTACTGATTAAACAAGATGATAGAGATGAAACACAGATGAAACAAAATTAACAAGAGAGAAAAACGAGTACTTCCCAACCAAAGGTGCTCTGATACCACTTGATGCGCCCCTAGGATGCTCTTTGGTTGATGGGAATGGATAGATCCTTGCAAGAACGAATCAGAGACTCAAGTTCTTCAAGGTTGTGTATCGATTGGTGACACAAGAGGGATGATAAGATCTCTTGATACTCCTAGATGAATGACTCGGATATAACACACCAAGCAAACACCCTTAGGTTCCTGGATACTACACACCAGAATGAATTCGACAACTTGTCTTAGAGAGAGAGCCGTCAAGGAGAAAAGAATACTCGTTGAATAAAGGATGGATCATTACAATAGGGTTTAGAGACCCTTTTAAATAAATAGAAACCGAGAACATGCTCTCTAGGGTTTCGGAAATAAGCAAAAAGGAAACTATAGTTTAACTTTAACATAAGCTTAAAATGACATAAAAATGTAAACTTCTTTTAGTCTTGGACCGAGATAGGGCCTAAGTAATGTGAAGACAAGTTGTGGCCTCGTTAAAAACCTTCCTCCGGAAAACCTCGTGGGACAAAACCAAAAGCAAGGAAAAGAGCACGCACCCCATGTCTTGCCTAGACACTAACTCAGCTTGATGTAGAGATGGCTTGAATTGTGATCAAGACATCTCGGATCAGACCTTGTCCAAGACTTTCTTGTTGTGGATGTGAAGTGAGTAATCCAACAACATTCTCTTTAAACTTCTTGACTCTGGAACGAGTCATGGGACCTTCAGGAATGGCTAGAGCATCATCACCAGGCTGCTGGTGCAATGTGGCTTCATGTGGCTCATCTAGACTCTCCTTGTTCTCCTTAGTGATCCGGTCCATGATCACATCATCAGGCTACTTGCCTAAAGCATGAAGACAAGTGGGTTCAAGAGGAACATCAAACACTTGGAATTATACACAGCTCTCTGTCTGAACAGATCTTGGAGGATCATTATCACCTCATAACCGCCAAGAGTCTATGGGAGAAGCTTCAAAATGTTTATGGGAATCTATGGGAGAGTCTTCAAGCTGTCTATGAGCAAGACAAAGTTTTCAGTCTTCTCCTAAACCTGGATTCACCCTGCAATAGTCTGATAAGTTATATCATTCAAGAAAGGAAGCTTCCAAGTTCCCTAGGAAGCCATCCAAGTACATTTAAGCTCAAGGAGTTTGAGCATCAAGTAATTACAGGAAGAACCATGTATTCAGCACTCTGTGGTGATTCTAATGAAGGAGGAACATGGAGTATGGCAGGGGCGACCAATTCTGATAGTCCAGTGACCAGAAGAGACTTTGATTCCTTTATAAAAGCTGCCAAGGCCCTTATCTCACCCAAGGAGGTTGGTAAATATTCTCCTGACTCTAAACCCATCATTATAGATTCAGGAGCTAGCCATCACATGATTAGTGATAGGAACCTGGTTAGTAATATCAAACCTGCCTCAGGGAATGTGCTTATAGCAAATGGTGATAAGGTTAAGATAGAGGGATAGGGAACCTTAGGTTGTTTGATAAAGAATCAACTGCCTTGTATATGCCTCAGTTTACATCAAATTTGCTATCAGTGAAAAGAGCAACCATTGATCTGAATTGTCAAGTTGTCTTTAGACCTGATGAGGTTGAGTTTCAAGACTTGAAGACAGGGCAGGTTATTGGTAGAGGGCACAGCCATCAGGAACTATATCACCTAGAGAAGACTAAGATATCTGGTGCATCACCTGCTCACTGCCTGATCAGTGCGTCTAATGGGGTTGAGAGCACCATATGGCACTCTAGACTGGGACATCCACATACTAGAGCCCTGAACTTGATGCTTCCGGGTATGGTGTTTCTGAATGATGAATGTGAGGCATGTATCTTGGGGAAGCATTGTAGGACAGTCTTTCCAAGGTCTAGCAATATCTATGAGAAGTGCTTCGACCTGGTTCATTCTGATGTATGGACGGCACCTTGTATGTCCAGAGAGAATCACAAGTACTTTGTCACCTTCATTGATGAGAAGTCAAAATACACATGGGTGACTCTGATTCAGACAAAAGACCGGGTGCTGGAGGCATTCAAGAACTTCCATAACCATGTTTCCAACTATTTCAATGCCAAGTTGAAGATTCTCAGGTCTGATAATGGTGGAGTATACACTAGTCAAGCATTCAAGCAATATCTAGCTCAGCATGGGATCATTCAGAAAACTAGCTGTCCTTACACACCACAACAAAATGGTGTGGCTGAAAGGAAAAATCGACATCTGATGGAGGTGGCCAGGAGCATGATGTTCCATACAAGTGAACCTAAAAGGTTTTGGGGGGATGCAGTCTTGACAGCATGCTACTTGATCAATCGGATTCCTACCAGAATCCTTCAAGACCACTCTCCATTTGAGGTATTAAACAAAACCAGACCATCTATTGATCATATGCGTGTGTTTGGGTGTCTTTGCTTTGTCTTGATACCAGGAGAGCAAAGAAATAATCTAGAGGCCAAGAGTACAAGAGCTATGTTCATTGGCTACTCCCCAAACCAAAAGGGTTACAAGTGTTATGAACCAGAGACTAGGAGAGTCCTGGTGTCTAGAGATGTGAAGTTTGTAGAATCAAGAGGATACTACAATGATAAGGGATGTGATCATGGACCGGATCACTAATGAGAACAAGGAGAGTCTAGATGAGCCACATGAAGCCACATTGCACGAGCAGCCTGGTGATGATGCTCTAGCCATTCCTGAAGGTCCCATGACTCGTTCCAGAGTCAAGAAGTTTAAAGAGAATGTTGTTGGATTACTCACTTCACATCCACAACAAGAAAGTCTTGGACAAGGTCTGATCCGAGATGTCTTGATCACAATTCAAGCCATCTCTACATCAAGCTGAGTTAGTGTCTAGGCAAGACGGGGTGCTGGTGCGGCCTGGATAGGCTTGTTCTCCACGGATCACTTGAGGGGGTTGATAAAGGGTTGATCTAGAGGCTACTAGCACTCGGATCTGATGATGAACTGCTCTCCTTGGCGATGGGGATGCCTCAGAGATGTGTTGCTACTCAATGACACAAGATTACCTTGTATTGTCGTTGATGGATCACAAGGAATTCCTTCCTTTAGATGAAGATCAATGTTCCTTTAGCTGAACAGAGAAAGCAGAAGAACTAGGCAAGCAAATTGCTTAAAAGTTTCGAGTTTATTGAATGAATTGCAAGCTCCCTGCGGCGCTTGTTAAATAGAAAAACAGAGAAAACCCTAAACCTAAACCAAGTTGGTTTAGTCTAAACCTAACCCTAAACCCAATTGCAATTGGTTTTCTACTCAGAATCGAAAATCCTAATTCTAATTGTCTTTGGTTTGCTGGTTCAAATTAAGTAAAAATTGAAATCACATTAAACCAACATGCTGGTTCTTCACTCTTGATTGATTCTTCCTCTTGTCTCACGTGCTCAAGCAGAGCTAGTAAAGCTTGCCTCTGAGCTTTTGTCTTTGATCTTGTAACTGGTCCAACTGAGAAGATCAAATCATCTTGAGCTGCATTCTGGTCCATCTCTTCCTCTCCACTCATCCAGTCGGCTACATAGGGATCTACTTTCTCTAGCTCCTCCATCAGCTCCTGGATCTCTCCCTGGTAAACCTCCTCCTTTGGTTCCTTGGCGTTTTGGCAGTTGGATTGACTTGAGGCTGCATTTGACCCAATGGTGGTCGCACCATCCCCTCCTCCTTTAAAAGGATTTGACCTCAAATCCGATTCATCTGCAACAAAAGGGATCAAGTCAGAAACGTTGAATGTTGAATTAATGGTGTACTTACCTTGGAGATCAATCTGGTAAGCATTATTGTTGATCCTCTTGAGTACTTTGAAAGGACCGTCTGTCCTTGGCATCAGCTTGGACTTTCTCTAATTAGGAAACCTCTCCTTCCTGAGGTGGATCCACACGAGATCACCTGGTTCTAGCACCAATTCTCTCCTGCCTTTGTTTTCCTTTCTTGCATACATTTTGGTGCGGTCCTCTATGTTCCTTCTGACCTATTCATGCAAAGATCTAACAAACTCGGCCTTCTTCTGACCATCAAGGTTAGTCTGCTCTTTCAAAGGTAAAGCAAACAAGTCTAATGGAGACAAGGGATGGAATACATAGACGGCTTTGAAAGTTTTCAGAGAACAAGTGCTTGAGTGATGATGAATGAGTGTGGCGATGTTGAGGATGAGACTTGATGAGGAAGAACGAGAGACTGATGGAAGAGTGAGAGTGATTCGTGAGGGAGAGTATGAGAGATTGAGAGACTAATGAGAGAAAGAGATTGAGAGACTAAGTAACCAGAGACTTGAGAGAATAGAGAGAGTAAACGAGACTAAGAGAGTATGAAGGAGAGAACTTCTCTGCTTATTATTAACCATCGACATACAAAGGGTATAAATAGATAAAGAGAGCAACAATAGGGTTTACAAGGTTTGAAATGAGTGAACCAGAGGCTATACACGTTCTGGAGACAGCCTGGCTGGTCAAGGGTGAACTTGGCTGAGAATTGGCCACCAAGGTTAATGCATCTGTCCAGTGAACAGTCCAGGTTCATAGTCCAAGCTCCCCTTCCTTTCCAGCCTGTAAAGGCATAAACCTTATCCTCAGCAAGCAGCATCTCGCAGATCCTTTCCTAGATGCCATTCTGATCCCATCTTCTTCTCCAAACCATCCGAGACCCTTTCTTCACCATTGGAGCTTCTTTGTGACTTGGGATGCAAGGTAAGTCCTAGGGTTGTACGGATTTAGGGTTTGGTCCGTACAACTTGACCCGGTTTTTGCACAAACCTAAAATAACTTCAAATGGTCGAGAATAAAGTTTTCTGGGTTGGCTCGTCCGTACAGGCCGTACAGTCCGTACGGCCGTACAGTACGGACGACCCGAACTTTGCACATCGACCCATTTGATCCCAAACTTCTCCCAAGCCTTCTTCCTTCATAGTAAACCCCTCCTGAACCTTGTTCTAGCTCTGCATAAGCTTCTGGACCCTCCTTAGACCTTGATCAGTCTCTAAGTGGGTTTTGCCCAAGCTTTGCACATTAACCTTTAGTGAGATGGTTTATCACTTCAGGTTAACACTCCCCCTCAAGCTTGACTCTATAGATCCTGAGTCAAGCTTGGAACCCTGAAGTCCCTCCTCGTTAAAACCTTACCAAAGAAAACCCTCCTTAGGGATAAAACCTTGGCAAGGAAAGAGTAAGTTCTTTCAAGGCCTAGGGATTGGCCATTGAGCCTTTGTGCCTTAGAACCAGTGTGGTTGGACACAAAGGACTCTGGATCGTGGCCTAAACTCGTGCAGCCAACAACACAAGGCTTGCACACTCATAGAACTCGGCTTGACCTCTTCATAGACCCGGTTTGGGTCTCCCCCTCTCAACTGACTTCAAGCCACCTTAGAGAAGCTAGGAAACGACCATGATCATCTTCTGTGAGGCTCAAGCACTGGTAATGGTACCTGATACATTATCCCAAAGGTGCATCAGTACTTATCAAGTTTAGACAAGGCTCAAAGTCTAAACAAAACCAGAGATTCTAGCAACTTAGACAATCTACTAAATGAAGCAAGATATCAATGATGGTTTCAACTAAGGCTCAAGTACTAGAACTTATTCCATTTAAACAATCAGAACCAATCTATTCAAGCATTTTAAGAACCATAGAAATGATGAATGACTTGTAATAGATTGAGTTCAAGTTACTTCCCTTTTTGTTTGGATGAGGAGTGACTGCTTTGTCACTTGAATCCCTCACACTTGGCCGGTTGCAACCTCTTCATGGCAACACCAACTTGATGGGAGGTGTGTGGAGCTTTCAGCTTCAGTTTTCAATCACCTCACCACAGAGGCCGCATTGAACTGAGCTTTCATAGGCACACAACCAAGGCTGCTCTGAACAGCCTCTTTGCATAGACACGCCACTGTCTAGACCCGGTTTGGTGTTCCTTTGTTGAAGTCCTTGCACGGCTTGATACTGGACCATGGATTATGTACATTTAGACTCCCCCTCAAGCTTAACTCCGAGACTATGGGAGGAGCTAAGCTTGTGAGATTAGTGTATACAGTTCCATGGTCTTAAGGAACCATCAGTCTTTCCAAGACTTGATGTCCTAACCCTTGTGAGTTTTGGCTCTCTTCCTTATACCAGGAATAGATGGTGTTTGAATCACCTTAAGAGCCCTCACAAGGTAGTCTCTCATTGTATGATCACCCACTCTACACTTCTTGTAGATTTTGGGACTGACACGTCCATGTGGTATCATACAATGGCATCATCCTCTCATTGCATATTCAATCACACTACACTTCCTGTAGTTTGTGGACTGACTCGTCCAGTGATGATATGCAATGGCATAAGATCAGTATCTTGTCACCTTGGTTTGGTTTGTCACTGTATCTTGTGTACCTAACATCACCATAACTCAATGCAAGATTAGATCATCCCATTGGGACCAAACCAAGATCACATATCCGGTTTGATCTCCAATGCCTCAACAAGCTATGATCTTGAAACAAGCTAATCACAAGAACAAGATCAAGCACATTTCAATCTCTAAAGAGCAATGTATGCTTTCAACAATACACTGACACTTTAGGCTATTAATTTCATGCAGCAATAGATGTATGCAACAACTTAAGCAAGACTATATGAATGCAATAGGTTCAATCCGAGTGCTATAAGAGACTATGCAGACCTGTTCCAATCAAAACCAATGATGCAAGCAACCTAGACAGCTTCTAAATGATGCAAGCACACACTGATGGATTAAACAAAGGCTTTAGAACCAGTATGCAACCGGATTGAACTTAGACAGAATGAGATATGCTTATGCAAAACAGATTATCAAAACCATGAAACAAGAGCTTAGACAACTTCTAAATGCTTCAAGACAACCATGATGGATAAGCTATGACAAAAGCGACCAGGAACATACTACAATGCAATAAACAAGCCAGGAGATCCTGGGACACAAACACCACTCAATGCACAACTAAACAAAGACACAAGCTCTTATTAAGGGTTTAGGAGGTTTGCTTACAACCCAAGGAATCTGAGCTGATTCCTTGAACCTCCATGGACACGGCTCATCTGAACTTGGCAGGTTTGAGATGTGGGTTAAGCACCCAACACCTCTCCTTGGTGTGTCCATCCCTCTTGCAATGCTCGCACTTGAGACCCCTTCTGTCCTCCCTCTTGTAGGCCGCCTTGTGGGACTGAGGAACTGCTTCAGCTTGTGATGCAAGGAGAGGACTCTCCTTTGCTTCAAACAACCCGTGTGAACCTTCCTCCTTTTGGACTTGGGAACACACCTCTTCAAGCGTGGGAAGCTTCTCAGACCTTAGGATATGCTTGATAAGGTCATTGAAGGTAGGACTGAGGGTCAAGAGCAGACCAAACACCTTGTCTTGCTCCCTTCTTTCATTCAACACATCTGGGTCAAGAGATTGAGGTCTCAGCATCTCAAGTTCAGACCAAAGGGCTCTGAACTTTCCTAGATGAACCGTGAACTCCTCATTCTCTTGGGACAGGTTGTTGATGGCTCTCTTGATTTCAAAGACTCGGCTGAGGTTAGAGATGTTACCATAGATCTTGTTTAAGGTTTCCCAAAGCTCTTTAGCACTCTCACAGTATGAGTAGGCTTCAAGGATAGATCTTTCTAAGGAGCTTTGGAGAAAGGTCAAGACTGTGTAGTCATTTTGTTGCCACTTCTCTTCCGAGACAGTAGGAGAACCAGTATCACCACTGGATGAACTCTCTTGAGAGGCGACAGCTTTGGAGGAGTTTGGAGCACCTGAGATGCAATGGCTCCATAACCCCTTTCCACCAAGGGCTGTCTTCACCAGGCGTGACCAGAGAAGGTAGTTGGGACCTTTGAGAATGACTGGAATGACAATGGCTCTGGAAGACTCCATCTTGAGGTCGGATATGAGCTAGACTGTCTTCTTTGTCTTCAAAGGTGTAAACTTTAGATCCGGATGAACTGGATCTGAAAGGAGTGATCTTTAGAGCTTGTGACTGATGCGAAAGCTTCAACAGGAGACTGAGCAACCAGGCTCTGATACCATGAAAGTTTTCAGAGAACAAGTGCTTGAGTGATGATGAATGAGTGTGGAGATGTTGAGGATGAGACTTGATGAGGAAGAACGAGAGACTGATGGAAGAGTGAGAGTGATTCGTGAGGGAGAGTATGAGAGATTGAGAGACTAATGAGAGAAAGAGATTGAGAGCTAAGTAACCAGAGACTTGAGAGAATAGAGAGAGTAAACGAGACTAAGAGAGTATGAAGGAGAGAACTTCTCTGCTTATTATTAACCATCGACATACAAAGGGTATAAATAGATAAAGAGAGCAACAATAGGGTTTACAAGGTTTGAAATGAGTGAACCAGAGGCTATACACGTTCTGGAGACAGCCTGGCTGGTCAAGGGTGAACTTGGCTGAGAATTGGCCACCAAGGTTAATGCATCTGTCCAGTGAACAGTCCAGGTTCATAGTCCAAGCTCCCCTTCCTTTCCAGCCTGTAAAGGCATAAACCTTATCCTCAGCAAGCAGCATCTCGCAGATCCTTTCCTAGATGCCATTCTGATCCCATCTTCTTCTCCAAACCATCCGAGACCCTTTCTTCACCAATGGAGCTTCTTTGTGACTTGGGATGCAAGGTAAGTCCTAGGGTTGTACGGATTTAGGGTTTGGTCCGTACAACTTGACCCGGTTTTTGCACAAACCTAAAATAACTTCAAATGGTCGAGAATAAAGTTTTCCGGGTTGGCTCGTCCGTACAGGCCGTACAGTCCGTACGGCCGTACAGTACGGACGACCCGAACTTTGCACATCAACCCATTTGATCCCAAACTTCTCCCAAGCCTTCTTCCTTCATAGTAAACCCCTCCTGAACCTTGTTCTAGCTCTGCATAAGCTTCTGGACCCTCCTTAGACCTTGATCAGTCTCTAAGTGGGTTTTGCCCAAGCTTTGCACATTAACCTTTAGTGAGATGGTTTATCACTTCAGGTTAACAGGCTTGAAAAGGAGTGATTTTAGTGGCTGAATGCATTGACCTATTGTATGCAAACTCTACATGCGGCAAACAATCTTCCCAAGTCCTAATGTTCTTTTTGATGATAGCACGCAAGAGAGTAGACAAGGTCCTATTGACAGTCTCAGTTTGCCCATCAGTTTGTGGATGACAAGTGGTTGAGAATAGCAATCTAGTTCCTAATTTCCCCCACAATGTTTTCCAGAAATAGCTAAGGAACTTAGAGTCCCTATCAGAAACTATGGTCCTGGGCATTCCATGCAACCTAACAACCTCTCTAAAGAATAGATCAGCCACCAAGGATGCATCATCAGTCTTATGGCAAGGTATGAAATGTGCCATCTTGGAAAACCTATCAACCACCACAAAGATGCTATCTCTACCCTTTCTAGTTCTAGGCAGTCCCAAAACAAAGTCCATAGAGATATCAACCCAAGGTTCAGTAGGAATAGGGAGTGGAGTGTACAAACCTATTGGTTGCACCTTGGACTTGGCCTGCTTGCACACGACACACCTTGAGCACACCTTCTCCACTTCTTTCTTCATGTTAGGCCAATAGAAGTGTTCCTGCAAGGTAGACAGTGTCTTGGCTACGCCAAAGTGTCCCATCAACCCTCCTCCATGAGCTTCCCTAACATATAGTTCCCTCAAAGAACCACAAGGCACACACAAGCGGTTATCATAGAAAAGAAACCCTTTCACTTGATAAAACTTTCCACTAGCATGTTTCTCAGTGTTTCTAAAAGCTTCCTGAAACTCTGGATCATCAGCATAACAAAACTTAAGGTGTTCAAATCCCAAAAGCTTTGTTTCCATAGAAGATAGTAGAACATACCTTCTTGAGAGTGCATCAGCAACTACATTCTCCTTACCTTGCTTGTACTGGATGACATAAGGGAATGTCTCAATGAACTCAACCCACCTAGCATGCCTCTTGTTCAGCTTCTGTTGCCCTTTGAGATGCTTAAGAGATTCATGATCTGTATGGATCACAAACTCTTTAGGCCAAAGGTAGTGCTGCCACGTTTGTAGAGCTCTCACCAAGGCATACAGCTCCTTGTCATAGGTTGGGTAGTTCAATGTGGCGCCTCCAAGCTTCTCACTGAAGTAAGCTATAGGCCTCTTTTCTTGCATCAGCATGGCTCCAATTCCCACTCCAGATGCATCACACTCTATCTCAAAAGTTTTAAGAAAGGCAGGGAGTACAAGTAAAGGAGCACTGGTTAACTTCCCTTTTAGCAACTGAAATGCATCTTCATGAGCTTGTCCCCATGCGAATCCCACATTCTTCTTGATGACTTCAGTGAGTGGGGCAGCAATGGTGCTGAAGTCTTTCACAAACCTCCTGTAGAAGCCAGCAAGTCCATGAAAACTTCTGACTTCTCCAATGGTTTTAGGAGTCGGCCACTCTTTGATAGCCTTCACCTTCTCTTCATCAACATGTATGCCCTGTGATGTAACAACAAAACCTAGAAAGACAAGGTTATCTGTTCCAAATGAGCACTTCTTGTAATTAGCATACAGATTCTCTTTCCTAAGCACATCTAAAACCTGTCTCAAGTGCTCAACATGTTCTTTCATGGTCTTACTGTAAAAGAGAATATCATCAAAGTACACAACCACAAATCGACCTATAAGAGCTCTCAAGACATGGTTCATCAACCTCATGAAAGTGCTAGGTGCGTTAGTAAGACCAAATGGCATGACAAGCCACTCATACAATCCTAACTTAGTCTTAAAAGCAGTTTTCCACTCATCTCCTTCTTTCATTCTAATCTGGTGGTAACCACTCTTTAAGTCAACCTTAGAAAAGACACATGAACCGTGTAACTCATCTAACATGTCATCTAAGCTAGGGATAGGATGTCTATACTTAACGGTGATGTTGTTGATGGCTCGGCAATCCACACACATGCGCCAGCTTCCATCCTTCTTGGGTACCAGTAGAACAGGTACAGTACAAGGACTCATGCTCTCTCTGATGTGACCCTTCTCCAAGAGATCATTGACTTGTTTCTGAAGCTCCTTGGTCTCAACAGGATTGGTCCTGTATGCTGTACGGTTTGGGAGTGAAGCTCCTGGTACAAAGTCAATTTGGTGCTCAATGCCTCTGACGGGTGGCAAACCAATTGGATTATCTTCTGGAAAGACATCCCTATACTCCTGCAAAAGACACTCAGTCTCTTTTGGAATAACTGGTTCATGATTAGCCCTGGTGGTTAGTAACTCTTTAAACAAAACAAGGATCATGGGCTGTTGAGTGTTCAATGCCTCCTTGATCTCTTTAGAAGAAGCAAAAAGGTTATGAGTACTTACCTTGGACGTGTCCTCCTTGAGTGAAGCTGAAACTGTGGCCTTAGCTTCTTCTCTTCTCAGCTTAAGTTGTACCTGATCTTGATGCACTTCTTGTGGAGTCAATGGCACCAGAGTGATGTTTCTTTCCTTGTGAACAAAGGAATTCCTATTCGTGTAGCCATCATGCACTGCCCTCTTGTCATATTGCCATGGGCGGCCCAGCAAGATGTGACTAGCCTCCATAGGTAGGACATCACAACTGATCTCATCCTGGTAGCTCCCAATGGTCAGGGGCACCATCACTTGTTTGGTCACTCGCATTTCACCTTCTTCACTTAGCCACTGGAGTGTGTATGGCTTGGGGTGATTGCGGACAGTAAGGCTCAGCTTGTTCACTAGTGTCTCACTTGCCACGTTTGTGCAGCTCCCTCCATCAATGATCAAGCTACACACCTTGTCTAGGACTAAACACCTGGTGTGAAACAAGTTCTCTCTCTGTTCATGTTCTTTCGCCTTTGGTTGAACATTGAGAGTCTTCCTGGTGACTAGAAGCTCTCTCTTGACAGGGTAATCCACGTCCTCCTCAGATAGCTCCTCTTCATCCTCCGAGACTACATCTCCATTGTCGAGCATGATCATGATCTTCTTGTTGGTACACTCATTAGCATAGTGTCCAAAGCCATGACACTTAAAGCACTTGACATTCCGGGACCTAGTAGGTGTTGCTGGTCCTTTGCCCTTGTCATCACGCGTGGAACCTACTGCTGAGGTTCCCTCTTTAGGCTTAGAGAAGGACTTGTCATCCTTTGAGTAGGCTGGTTTTGAAGCAGATCTGAATTGAGACTTGGCAGTGCTTCTCCTTTTGTTTTGTTGCTCAATCAGAATGGCTTTGTGCAACAACTCATCCATGTCCTCATAATCTTGTAGCTCCAGCCTATCTTGGATATCCCGGTTGAGTCCTCCTTGGAATCTAGCTATGGTTGCTTCAGCATCCTCAACCACTTCAGCCTTCATGATGAGTGTCTCCAACTCCTGGTGATAGTCCTCTACACTCTTTGTTCCTTGAGAAAGTCTCCTCAATCTCTGGTGAAGGTCTCGTCCATAGTGAGCAGGGACAAACCTCTTCTTCATCAAGGTTTTCATCTCAAACCAAGAAGTGATTTGGGGCTCTCCATTGCGCCTCCTTGTTGTTGCAATCTGCTCCCACCAGTTTATAGCATAACCACAGAATTCAGTGGCTGCTAACTTGACCTTCCTCTCCTCAGTGTAGTGTTGACAACCGAAGACCAACTCTATCTTCTTCTCCCATTCCAAGTAGGCGTCAGGATCATTCTTGCCATGGAATGGTGGTATCCTCAACTTGAGGCTACCAAGGTTGTCATCAGCCTGCACCCGTCTGTTGTGGTGCCTAGGTCGTTGTCCATCCAATGAGTCTCCTTCACTCTCTTCTGCGGACTCAAGTTGCTCCTCATCCTCTTCCACTGCACGAGCTCCTCTCCTAGGTCTCATCCTAGCTCGTCCAGCACCTACACCTGCAGCATGATCAATACCAGGTAAGTCAATGTTAGCTCGGTTAACTCTCTCCATTCTCCTGGTTATCTCAGCGATCATGGCTTCAAACTGCAGTTGATCAAGCCGGATTTGTGGAACAACAGGTTCTCCCACGTCCTCTCCTTCTCTTCTTTCAGCCATAGTAACCTGAAAAGCAAGTTAGAAAAGCAAAATAACAAACAAAGCTCTCTCTCACTCGGTTTTAGTTGCCAAGTCTCTGCCTTTCTCACGAGTTCAGTTAAGATTCAAAGCTCTTTCACCTAGGCTCTAGAACTTTTATCCCAAGTGATTTAGATAGACAGATTGAAAGAGTTTGGTCACCAATCCGCTTTACCACCCCAGCTGGATTTCTCTTCAGCTCTTTGTTCTTTTCTTTTCTTTTTTTTTCTTTTTTTTTGATTTGGCCGATCTCTTTCTGTTTTTAGATCTTAGACCACTTTTTCTTTTGATTTTTCTTTAGGGGTTGGCTGGATCAACTTACAACAGATAGAAAGAGAAGAAAGTGTTTGATGGAATGATAGATCTGAGTAGACAAACACGAACCCTAACCTTAAAGTGGCTCTGATACCACTTGGTGCGGCCTGGATAGGCTTGTTCTCCACGGATCACTTGAAGGGGATTGATAGAGGGTTGTTCTAGAGGCTACTAGCACTCGGATCTGATGATGAACTGCTCTCCTTGGCGATGGGGATGCCTCAGAGATGTGTTGCTACTCAATGACACAAGATTACCTTGTATTGTCGTTGATGGATCACAAGGAATTCCTTCCTTTAGATGAAGATCAATGTTCCTTTAGCTGAACAGAGAAAGCAGAAGAACTAGGCAAGCAAATTGCTTAAAAGTTTCGAGTTTATTGAATGAATTGCAAGCTCCCTGCGGCGCTTGTTAAATAGAAAAACAGAGAAAACCCTAAACCTAAACCAAGTTGGTTTAGTCTAAACCTAACCCTAAACCCAATTGCAATTGGTTTTCTACTCTGAATCGAAAATCCTAATTCTAATTGTCTTTGGTTTGCTGGTTCAAATTAAGTACAAATTGAAATCACATTAAACCAACATGCTGGTTCTTCACTCTTGATTGATTCTTCCTCTTGTCTCACGTGCTCAAGCAGAGCTAGTAAAGCTTGCCTCTGAGCTTTTGTCTTTGATCTTGTAACTGGTCCAACTGAGAAGATCAAATCATCTTGAGCTGCATTCTGGTCCATCTCTTCCTCTCCACTCATCCAGTCGGCTACATAGGGATCTACTTTCTCTAGCTCCTCCATCAGCTCCTGGATCTCTCCCTGGTAAACCTCCTCCTCGGGTTCCTTGGCGTTTTGGCAGTTGGATTAACTTGAGGCTGCATTTGACCCAATGGTGGTCGCACCAGGTGCGTGCTCTTTTCCTTGCTTTTGGTTTTGTCCCACGAGGTTTTCCGGAGGAAGGTTTTTAACGAGGCCACAACTTGTCTTCACATCACTTAGGCCCTATCTCGGTCCAAGGCTAAAGAAGTTTACATTTTTATTTCATTTTAAAGGTTATGTTAAAGTTAAACTATAGTTTCCTTTTTACTTATTTCCGAAACCCTAGAGAGCATGTTCTCGGTTTCTCCTTATTTAAACGGGTCTCTAAACCCTATTGTACTCATCCATCCTTTAATCAACGAGTTATCTTTTCTCCTTGACGGCTCTCTCTCTAAGACAAGTTGTCGAGTTTCTTCTGGTGTGTAGTATCCAGGAACCTAAGGGTGTTTGCTTGGTGTGTTATATCCGAGTTATTCATCTAGGAGTATCAAGAGATCTTATCATCCCTCTTGTGTCACCAATCGATCCACAACCTTGAAGAACTTGAGTCTCTGATTCGTTCTTGCAAGGATCTATCCATTCCCATCAACCAAAGAGCATCCTAGGGGCGCATCACTCTCACCACAAACTCAGGTATTATTGTCCTTCTAGTTTATGTTGATGATATCATCATAACTGGAAGTGACAAAGAAGGTATACAAGATACAAAATATTACTTGAAAACTGTGTTTGAGATTAAAGACCTTGGGGAGATGAAATACTTCCTTGGTATTGAGATATGTAGAGCCAAGGAAGGTCTATTCATGTCCCAAAGGAAATATACACTTGATCTTTTGAAGGATGCAGGTAAACTAAGTGGAAAGACAGCCAAAATGCCACTGGAGGATGGGTATAAAGTTCCACGTGAAGGGGAGATTGAGAACAGCCAATACCTTGAAGATCCTAAACTCTATAGGAGGATGGTTGGTAAGCTAATCTACTTAACTATTACTCGCCCTGATATCTGTTTTGCTGTGAACCAGGTGAGCCAACACATGCAAGAACCAAGGGAACATCACTGGAGGATGGTGGACCGGATCCTCAGTTACCTAAATGGATCTTCTGGTCAAGGAATATGGATGGGATGCAATGAGAGCACTGAAGTGGTGGGTTACTGTGATGCAGATTGGGCAGGAGACCGAGCTGACAGAAAGTCCACTACAGGCTATTGCACCTTCATTGGAGGGAACCTGGTTACTTGGAAGAGCAAGAAGCAGAAAGTGGTCTCGTGTTTAAGTGCTGAAGCTGAGTATAGAGCCATGTTGAAGCTGACAAATGAATTGGTGTGGATCAAAGGGATATTGAAGCATCTAGGAGTTGAGCAAGCCACACCAATGACTATGCATTGTGACAATCAGGCAGCTATCCACATTGCAACAAACTCAGTGTTTCATGAGAGGACCAAGCACATTGAGGTAGACTGTCACAAAGTGAGACAAATGATTGGTCTTGGAGAGATCTTACCATGCTATACAAGTAGTGAGGATCAGTTGGCGGATGTCTTCACTAAGGCAGCAAGACAAAAGGTCATTGAGTCTATTCATACCAGATTAGGACTCATTGACCTTTCACCAGACAACTAATCCCCTCGCTATGAGGTCTCCTCTCTTTTTCCCTCATCAAAGGGTTTTATCCCACAAGGGTTTTCTCTTTGGTGAGGTTTTTAATGAGGGGGATCTCATAGCCTTCCAAGCTTGACTTGTTCCACATGGTCAAGCTTGAGGGGGAGTGTTGATCTGAGTTAATAAAGAGAGGAGGTTAAGAGGTTTAGAATGATGTTTGGGATCAAAAGAAGGTTTGTGCAAAATTAGGGCGATTGTACGGACGGTACGGACTGTACGGATTGTACGGCCGACCGTACAGACCACTCGACCTAAAACACTTTAAACTCGACCAAAAACCATTTTGGGTTTGTGCAAATTCTGGGTCAAGTTGTACGGATGGACCTAGTCCGTACAACCCAAGGTCCGTACAACAATGGTGGATACTTGGGTTACAAGGCAGGAAGAAGGCAAGGTTAAAGGGTTTGGGTAAAAGAAGGAAGTTAACCATTGTGGTTACTCGGTAAGAAGGTGGCTCGCGGATAAGGGTTTATGCTTGACCAAGACAGCCTGTCCCTTGCTGGAAAGAAGAAGGCATCTAGTCAAGATGCCAAAAGGATCTCGCACCCACAGCCACAAGTTTAAACCAGGCGCTCCTCGTCCCTTGACAAGCCACGTTCCCACTCTGGTTACCTTACCTTTTGTATCCGTTGTAAACCTCTTCTTTTCCTATATAAGTGTATCTCCTCTCTGGTTAATAAATCAAGCAATGCATTTCACTCGCTCCGAGTTTCTCTCTCGTTCTCTCTTGTTCATCATGAACATCAATCAATCTTCTCTCTAAATCTCTTCTCGGTTCACTCTTTCTCTCTTAATCTAGTTCAAAAGATCTTTTAAGATCTTAGATGAATAAGTAACCAAAACAAGACTAGAAACAGATTTGATGAAAGAAAGACTCGATTTAGACTAAGAACTAATAAGATTTATGAAAGACTATGAAGAACATCATGAGACTCGAAAGTTTAAAGAGAACTATATGATTTATTCATCCACTTGGGGTTTACTTATATAGAGAGAGTTACAAGGGTTTTCATAAAGCAAAGGAGAAAAAGGTGTGGCTGTGGTCGAGAGAAGGGCGCGCCTAATTCAAACCAAGGCTTCCTGGCCAAGCAAATGGCATCAGCATCTTTGACAAGATGCTGATCCTTCCAGCCCTTGCCAGCCTGTCCACGCGGCTCTCTTCTTCCTTTCCAACGGGTGGATAAGGTTACCTGCCAAGTTAAGCAGTCGGGTAACTTTGGTTTCACCCGAATGGTAAAAACTGGTCGAATGCTTTTGGTCGACCTTGTACGGCCTGTACGGCCTTGTACGGCCTTGTACGGCCTTGTACGGACAAGGTCGACCCAAACCCTTCTTCTCTCTTCTTTCTAATCAACCCCAAAGTGGATACCACAACTTAACACTCCCCCTCAAGCTTGACCATGTGGAACAAGTCAAGCTTGGAAGGCTATGGGATCTCCCTCATTAAAAACCTCACCAAAGAGAAAACCCTTGTTGGGATAAAACCCTTTGATGAGGGAAAAAGAGTAGAGACCCCATAACAGGGGATTAGCTAAGTTGGGTTAGATCAATGAGTCCCAACCTCACATGGATAGACTCCATTGTCTTTTGTCTAGCAGGCTTTGTAAAAACATCCGCCAACTGATCCTCACTCCTTGTGTAGCACGGCAAGATCACACCCAACCCAATCATCTGTCTCACCTTGTGGCAATCGACCTCAATGTGCTTGGTTCTTTCATGGAAGACTGAGTTGGAAGCTATATGGATCGCTGCTTGATTATCACAATGCATAGTCATTGGTGTAGACTGATCAACCTCCACATGCTTCAATATACCTTTGATCCACACCAGCTCGTTTGTAAGCTTCAACATTGCCCTATACTCAGCTTCTGCACTGGAGCAAGAGACCACCTTCTGCTTCTTGCTCTTCCAGGTAACTAGATTCCCACCTATGAAGGTACAATATCCAGTGGTTGATTTCCTGTCCAGCCTATCTCCTGCCCAATCCGCATCACAATAGCCCACCACTTCTGTGCTCTTGTTGCATCCCATCCATACTCCAAGGTTTGGTGATCCATTTAGATACATCAGGATCCTCTCAACCATGTGCCAATGATGTTCCTTTGGGACTTGCATGTGTTGACTCACCTGATTCACAGCAAAACATATATCAGGTCGGGTAATGGTAAGATAGATCAACTTACCGACAAGCTTTCTATAAAGCTTAGGATCATGGAATGGCCGGTTGTCTTCAATCTCCCCCTCACGAGGAACCTTGTACCCATCCTCTAGTGGCATCTTTGCTGTCTTCCCTCCATGTTTCCCTGCATCTTTCAAGAGATCAAGTGTATACTTTCTTTGGGACAGAAACAAACCTTCCTTGGATCTACATATCTCAATACCAAGAAAGTATTTCATCTCTCCCAAGTCTTTAATTTCAAACACAGAATTAAGGAAGTCTTTAGTGGATTGGATACCTGCCTTGTCACTTCCTGTGATGATGATATCATCAACATACACATGAAGGACAACTATACCTGATGTGGTCGGGAGAGTGAATAAGGTATGATCCAGTTCAGATTTCTTGAACCCTTTGCCATTGAGAGTGGTGCTCAACTTGTTGTACCAGGCTCTAGGAGATTGTTTAAGACCATAGATTGCCTTCTTGAGCCGGAGCACATTTCCTTTCTTCACTAAGTACTCTAGGCCTGGTGGAGGGTGCATGTAGACCTCATCTTCATGTTCTCCTTGAAGGAAAGCATTCTTCACATCCATTTGCCATAGACCCCACTCAAGATTTACCGCAAGAGATAGGATGATCCTAATAGTGTGAAGTTTTGCAACTGGAGCAAAGGTATCTACATAATCTTCTCCATAGGTTTGAGTGAAGCCCCTTGCAACCAATCTGGTTTTCTTTCTATCAATCTTTCCATTCGCCAAGTATTTTATAGTAAAGATCCATCTACTGGTCACTGCCTTCTTCCCTTTTGGCAACTCACTTTCATACCATGTGTCATTCTTGATCATTGCACTTGCCTCAGCACCAACTGACTCCTTCCATTCCTTATGTTTAACTGCTTCCTCATAGGATCTTGGTATGTAGCTCTCATCTAGGCTGACCATGAAGGAACAATGCTCTTCTGGATACTGAGCAAAAGAGCAGACCACTTGAGATGGGTGCGCAACAGCTTGGGCATTATAGTAGACCCTAGTGTTGACCCAATCAGATGGTGGTCTTCTTATCCTAGAGCTTCTCCTCAACTGTTGTTGCTGTTCTACTTCCCTTCCCTCAGGTTCTTCCTCCTCTTGATGATCAGGGCTTGGACTTCTCTGACCTTCTTGAGCATCTCCACTTTGATCATGAGAAGCTGAACTTCTATCTTCCTCTGGAGGATCATCAAACTCCTCTTGACCTGAATCAAACTCTCCACTGCTGTCAGAACTTCCACCTTCCTGATCTTCAGTGTTTCCCCCCTCATGATCAAGGTGGGGAGACTGATTTGCTTCATTTGTCCGTGTTGGACAACTTCCATTCGGGTTCTTGGTCACTCCAATGCCAAGACCTTCCAAGATAATTCTAAGAGTTGCTGCCTTATCCGAGGTAAGGTCCTTCAACTCTTCTTGATTTTTCTCCTCATAATACCCCCTTTCTTCTATGAACTTGACATCCCTAGACACCAGAACTCTTCTTGCCACCGGATCATAGCACTTGTATCCCTTCTGAGTTGTTGAGTAGCCTATAAACATTGCCTTTGTACTCTTGACTTCTAACTTGTTTCTCATCTCTCCAGGAATCAGCACATAGCAGAGGCATCCAAAGACCCGTAGATAGTCCACTGATGGTTTATAATTGTTTAGAACCTCAAAGGGGGCTTGATCATTCAGTACCTTTGTAGGTGTCCGGTTGATGAGATAGCAAGCAGTAGTTACAGCATCACTCCAAAATCTCTTAGGCACATTTGCTTGAAACATTAAGGACCTTGCGACCTCCATGAGATGGCGATTCTTCCTCTCAGCCCCTCCATTTTGCTGAGGAGTGTAAGGGAACTGGTCTGGTGAAGGATCCCATGACGAGCTAAGTGATCCTTGAAGGCATGACTTGTAAATTTAGAGATTCAGAGAGCTTTTAATGGAAGAACATGATGAACAAACTGAAGAACAAGAGAGAGAAGAGAGGATTCGTGTAGGTAGAGAATAAAGGGAGAGGAAAGTGTTTTCCTTGCTTAGATTAGTTTCTGAGTACATGCCTATTAATAGGCAAACAAAACAAAAACAACTAATAAACAATTCAGACAAGTTGAGCAGAGAAAATATTAAACAATTGGGTCTGGAGCAGTCTGAAGAAGGGCAGGGGCTCGTCCAGCCATGTTAGAAAGTGACAGGTGAAGAATGGTCCCCCCCTCTCTCCATTTAAATTTATTTGAACTCTTCTGCCCTTGGCCTTATTCTCCAACGTCTATTTGCCTTTGTCAACATCCTCCTTTGGTTCTGAATAGAGTAAGCTTCCTTCCTTTTCAATTTAAACCTTCCCTTGTCTTGTGTTGGGCCCAAATATGGCCCGTT
>CAJHQP010009708.1:0-21370 GCA_905132765.1 Moricandia arvensis
TATCCTTATAAGTAGAGCCGGCCCTGAAATTTTGGGAGATATAGGCGATTTAGTAAAGATTTCGATAAAAATTCTTTTTTTTTACAAATTTTGGAGTATATTGTTAAAACACGTGCTTCTCATGGTGGCCGGCATGAACAGTGGACGGCGTGGACGGCGTGGACGGTGGCCGTAAATGGAGATGATTTTTGTCAAAGATTGTGAGCTCACCAACCCTTCTTCAACTCTATAAAAGGAGAGCAAAGGTGAAGCTTTAGGATCATCCCAAACACAAAAAAAAAATCACAGAGAAGAAGAGGAACGTGAGAGAGAGAAGAGAGAAGAGAGAAGAAAAAAAAAAACTTTTTTTTGTCTTTTCTTGAGATATTTTCTTGCGGGTATTTGGGATCGGGTTGAGAGAAATTATTTAGAGAGTTTGAATATTTTTCTCCTGTTATAACGAGAAAATTATTTATCAGTTTTCTCCGTTATAATTGAGAGGTTGTAACTCCTATTATTTCCTCGGAATAAATTCTTCTACTTTGTCCGTGGTTTTTCCCCTTTGGGGTTTTCCACGTTAAATCTGGTGTTCCATTTATTGCACTATTTCTCAAATTATTAGCTGCGACCCTGCTCTATCTGGTCCGATTTTTACAACAAGTGGTATCAGAGCTTTGGTTTCGTTATTCTGGAAGAAGCAATGGCGGCCAAATTTGAGATCGAAAAATTCAACGGCAGCAATTTTGCGCTGTGGAAGTTGAAGATGAAGGCTATTTTGAGGAAAGATAGCTGCTTAGCGGCCATTAGTGAAAGGCCGGCTACATACACGGATGATGATAAGTGGAACGAGATGGACGGGAATGCTATTGCAAATCTTCACCTTGCACTTGCAGATGGAGTGTTGTCAAGCATTGAGGAGAAGAAGACTGCAAAGGAGATATGGGATCACCTTGCAAAATTGTACGAGGCCAAGTCGCTGCACAACAAAATTTTCCTTAAGAGGAAGCTTTATACTCTACGGATGGCGGAATCTACTTCAGTGACAGAGCACATCAACACCTTGAATACTTTATTTTCTCAACTCACTTCGTTGAGCTATAAAGTAGAATCACAGGAGCGTGCTGAGCTTCTACTTCAAAGTCTACCAGATTCATATGATCAACTCATCATCAACTTAACAAATAATGTCTCCACCGACAGTCTAGTCTTTGACGATGTTGCAGCTGCGGTTCTGGAAGAAGAAAGTCGGCGCAAAAGTAAGGAAGACAGACGAGAAACTCCACAAGTGGAGGCATTGACGGTGATGAGAGGAAGATCAAAGGAGCATGGCTCAAGTGAGAGTCACAAACATGGTAGATCAAAGTCAAGAAATAAGAAGATTTATAAATGCTACCACTGTGGCAAGAAGGGTCACTTGAAGAAGGATTGTTGGGAATTAAAGAATTCCAACCCTCAAGGAAATGTTGCAAACACTTCAGATAATGGAGTAGCCTTGTGTTGTGAAGCAGCAATTTCAAGCGATAACAGAAGAAGGTTCGCTGATATATGGTTGTTCGACTCAGGAGCTACATTTCACATGACCTCTAGAAGAGATTGGTTCCATCAATATGAACCCATCTGTGGAGGGTCTGTGTACAGTTGCAATGATCATGAGCTTAAGATTGTTGGCACTGGGTCCATTCAGATGAAGATGTATGATGGTACAATTCGTACTATTCATGAGGTGCAGCACGTAGAAGGGCTGAAGAAAAATTTACTCTCTGTGGGGCAACTTGATGATCGTGGTTGCAAAGTTGAAGTCGAGAATGGAACTCTAAAAGTAGTTAGAGGAGCAATTGTGCTTATGAAAGGAGAGAAGATAGCTGCGAAGTTATACATGTTAAAAGGAGAAACTCTGTCAGAATCAGAAGCATATGTTGCTTCAAGCTGTTCCAGTGAGAAGGCTACAAACGGTGTGGCATCAGAAACTTGGGCATATGTCTGAACAAGGCATGAAAATTCTTGCAGAGAAGAAGTTACTTCCGGGTCTCACAAAGGTATCACTACCCTTTTGTGAGCATTGTGTAACAAGCAAGCAGCATCGGTTGAAGTTTAGCACATCGAATTCTAGAAGTAAAGAGGTTTCAGAATTGGTTCACTCTGATGTGTGGCAAGCACCAGTTATATCACTAGGAGGAGCGAAATACTTTGTGTCTTTCATCGATGACTACTCCAGGAGATGTTGGGTGTATCCTATCAAGAGTAAGGCGGATGTGTTTTCAATCTTCAAAGTTTTCAAAGCACGGGTGGAACTTGAATCTGAAAAGAAGATCAAGTGTTTGAGATCAGATAATGGAGGTGAATACACTGGTGATGCATTTAGCAAATTCTGTAAAGAAGAGGGCATCAAAAGGCAGTTCACTACATCATACACTCCCCAGCAAAATGGAGTGGCAGAGCGGATGAACAGGACTCTGTTAGAAAGAACAAGAGCAATGTTGGGAGCTGCAAGCTTAGAGAAGAAATTCTGGGCAGAAGCAGTCAACACCGCCTGTTATGTGATAAATCGATCGCCATCAACTGCAATTGAGTTGAAGACACCGATGGAGATGTGGACAGGGAAGCCAGTAGATTATTCAGACCTCCATATATTTGGGAGCCCAGTGTACGTGATGTACAATACCCAAGAAACTACAAAACTAGATCCAAAATCTAGAAGGTGCTTGTTCTTGGGATATGCTGATGGAGTGAAGGGGTATCGCCTGTGGGATCCCACTGCCCACAAGGTTATAATCAGCAGGGATGTTATCTTCACAGAAGATAAAAAGATCGAAGAAGAAAATAGCAGTTCAAAAGAAAGGTCAGAGATAGTAGCAGTACGGGTGGAAAAAGAGAATTCTTCTGAAGCAACACCAGAACACGAGGAAGAACTTGCTGAGTCTGAAGAAGAACTTTGTAAAGGAAAGCGTGTAAGGACTACACCAGCCTGGCACAAAGATTATGATATGAGCTGCAATGTTGCATACTGCCTTTTAACTGAGGACGGGGAGCCATCAAATCTTCAAGAAGCAATAAGCAGTCCAGATGTATCTCAGTGGATGGAAGCAATGCAAGAAGAAATTGAAGCTCTACATAAAAATAAAACTTGGGAGCTTGTACCATTACCGCAAGGAAGAAAAGCCATTGGAAACAAATGGGTATATAAGATCAAGCGAAATGGTGATGACCAAGTGGAGCGGTATCGTGCTAGATTGGTGGTGAAAGGATATGCTCAGAAAGAGGCATCGACTTTAATGAAATCTTTTCACCTGTGGTTCGGCTCACAACAGTTCGGATGCTGTTGGCAATGTGTGCTACATTTGACTTACATCTTGAGCAGTTAGATGTAAAAACAGCTTTTCTTCATGGCGATCTTGAGGAAGAAATTTATATGCTCCAACCAGAAGGTTTTGAAGAAAAAGAAAAGGAGAACTTGGTTTGCAGGTTAAACAAATCTCTGTACGGTCTAAAGCAGGCGCCAAGATGTTGGTACAAGAGATTTGATTCCTTCATTATGAGCCTTGGATACAGCAGACTCCATGCAGACCCTTGCGCATATTTCAAGAGGTTTGGTGAAGGAGAGTTCATTACATTACTGCTGTATGTAGACGACATGTTGATAGCAGGCCCCAACAATGATCGTATCAATGAATTGAAGGCTCAGTTGGCTAGGGAGTTTGAGATGAAGGACTTGGGACCAGCAAACAAGATTCTAGGGATGCAAATCACCGAGACAGAAATAATAGGAAGATTTGGCTGTCACAGAAGAATTATTTGAAGAAAATCTTGCGGAGGTTCAACATGCAAGATTGTAAGCCAATCTCTACCCACTTCCTATTAATTTCAAGTTATCCTCCGAGATGAGTCGTAGCAGTGAAGAAGGAAGGATGGAAATGTCTCGAGTACCGTATGCATCAGCAGTGGGGAGCTTAATGTTCACAATGATTTGTACACGACCAGACATTGCACAAGCAGTGGGAGTTGTAAGTCGGTACATGGCGAATCCTGGTAAAGAGCACTGGAATGCCGTTAAGAGGATCCTAAGATACATTAAGGATACCTCGGATGTTGCATTATGTTATGGAGGATCAAACTTTGTTGTCAGAGGCTATGTTGATTCAGATTATGCTGGAGATCTGGATAAGAGCAAATCCACAACGGGATATGTGTTTGCACTTGCTAGCGGAGCTGTAAGTTGGGTTTCAAAACTACAGTCAATCGTGGCTACATCAACAACCGAAGCAGAATATGTAGCAGCTACACAAGCTAGTAAAGAGGCGATGTGGTTGAAGATGGTAATGGAGGAACTCGGGCACAAACAAGAGAAAATTTCTCTTTTTTGTGACAGTCAGAGTGCCGTGCATCTTGCAAGGAATCCAGCTTTTCATTCAAAAACAAGCACATACGAGTCCAGTATCACTTCGTTCGTGAGAGAGTGGAAGAAGGAACGGTGGATATGCAGAAGATTCATACGAAAGAAAACGTAGCAGATTTTCTGACGAAAGCAGTCACTACTGACAAGTTTATTTGGTGTCGATCCTCTTGTGGCCTGATGGAGACGTAAGCAACATGAATGACAAGGTAGAAAGAATGGTGTGAAGATCCGATTGATCCTCAATCAAATCTTCAAGTGGGAGATTGTTAAAACACGTGCTTCTCATGGTGGCCGGCATGAACAGTGGACGGCGTGGACGGTGGCCGTAAATGGAGATGATTTTTGTCAAAGATTGTGAGCTCACCAACCCTTCTTCAACTCTATAAAAGGAGAGCAAAGGTGAAGCTTTAGGATCATCCCAAACACAAAAAAAAAATCACAGAGAAGAAGAGGAACGTGAGAGAGAGAAGAGAGAAGAAAAAAAAAACTTTTTTTTTGTCTTTTCTTGAGATATTTTCTTGCGGGTATTTGGGATCGGGTTAAGAGAAAATTATTTAGAGAGTTTGAATATTTTTCTCCTGCTATAACGAGAGAATTATTTATCAGTTTTCTCCGTTATAATTGAGAGGTTGTAACTCCTATTATTTTCCTCGGAATAAATTCTTCTACCTTGTCCGTGGTTTTTCCCCTTTGGGGTTTTCCACGTTAAATCTGTTGTTCCATTTATTGCACTATTTCTCAAATTATTAGCTGCGACCCTGCTCTATCCGGTCCGATTTTTACAACATATATTTCTATATAATTTCTTTAAATAAATTTTTGGGATCAAAGACGACTATTTCATTTGACTTTGTCGAGAACTAGTCCTCCTTATAAGTGAGGTCGTAGCAATCATTTTATCACATTTAAACCAACTCCATTTCTAAACAACTTTAGTGAAATGCTATCAAGATACTGAAGCTACATGTCTCAATATAGTCTTTGTGTTCTAATGACATTACATCAGTTTCCAAAAAAAAATTGCATTGAAACTCTTAAGCAGAACAAATGACCTCCCGACCTAAAAAGCTAATGTCAGAGTCTTTTGATCTCATCTTCTGGTTAGTTTCTCTGTCTCTACCTCTTCTTGCATCGAGTACCAAATGTTCTCTAAACATTGTGATGAACGCTTCCACTCTCTCGTTCAGCTCCTCATTGGATAACCTCCCAGGCTCAAATTCATCTCCTTCTCCGGGATTCTTGCGAAGCAAGCAATCTTTCACAGTTTCAGGACAAACCCTTTTCGTCTCCTCCACGATACAGTTCTTGATCACTTCCTTAGGCTCTATAATAATGGAACAAGCTGGTTCCTCCACTATTCTTGTCTTCTTGGCTTTCTTACTCTTCTTCCCTCTCAAAATCCTCGGTGTACCTCCTTGATGAGTAATGAAATCGTGATGAGTTAGGCCGGAAACAGGACGGGTCGATGTGAAGTAAACGGCTAAGAGGAGGACGTTGAGTAGAAGAAAGGCCAAAGAACGCCATTGCTCGATCAAATAAGAAACAGAGGAGAAATGTTTTAGACAAGCCATTGAGAGAACAAGAAATGCAGTCAACAACGACGTACACATGTTCTCTTCCTCCACTCTAAGGTCTCTCATCATCTCTATTGTTATCTCTCTGTCTCTTTCTTTCTTCTTGCCATCGATGAAGGTGAGATTCTTATAAGAAAATGTTTCAAGATTCCTAAAGGTGGGTCCGATGGTGGATGATACAAATGGCGAACAGAAAGAACAAAATGAAAAGACAGGAGAAGGAGAAGCAAGAGGAGGTGTAGGAGACAAGAACAGGCATGCCCTCTTCATATTTAGTCTTATTACAGACATTGTATTATTACTTTCTTCTCAGGCTTTTTCTGATTTCTCTCTGTTTTTTTTTCTGCTTTTCCTTGGGGACCATTTTTCCTTAAGACAATCATTTTCAACTTCCACTAGATATTCGTTTTTTACTTAAATATGCTAATTTAATCTAGACATTAAAAGAAGATGTTTCAACCTTAATGTTTAAGTTTTTTAAATTTGGTTTATAATTAATTATCTACTATATTAAAACAGAATTATATTTTTATCTACTGATAAAAAGTCATTGGACCATTTCATTAGTAATTTTATTATATTAAAAACAATATCGTTATATTAGATCATTTAAATAAAATATGCTATCACATATAAGAATATTCTATTTTAACAGTATTTATTATTGAATATTTCCTATTTAAATTTAACAAAATCTTATAAATTTTTTTGATTATCAATTTTAAATAATTCATTAAATTCGTAGCTACTATTAAAATTTTCGAAACAAGTATTGTTTAAATTTAAATAATTTTGTTTATTATATAATATTTTAATTTATAAAGTTAAACTATAAAAATTAGAAGAGAAATACTCTAAGATAGACCTAAAAGTTTTTGTCACTAACATAACCTTTAAAAAATGACTAAAATAACAATTATTAAAGGGTATAAATATATAATTATACCCCTTAGGTTAACTAATCTACACTTAGGGTTTAGAGTTATGGAGTGGGGTTTTGGAGATGAGACTTAAAATTAAGAGAAAATAAAAAAATATTAATTTTAAGAAAAATAAAAGGTTTATTTTAATCATTTTTATGGGTTATGTTTGTAAATTAAATTAAAAAAATAGCTTATTTAAATTACAAAAAATTTAAATAAAATTTTGATCAATGAGAATTATAAACAAAATCTAACTCATCTACTATATTAAAACAGAGTCCTATTTTTATCTACTGATAAAAAGTCATTGGACCATTTCATTAGTAATTTTATAATATTAAAAATAATATCTTTATATTAGATCATTTAAATAAAATATACTATCACATATAAGAATATTCTATTTTAACAGTATTTATTATTGAATATTTCCTATTTAAATTTAACAAAATCTTATAGAATCTTTTAATTATCAATTTTAAATAATTCATTAAATTCATAGCTACTATTAAAATTTTAGAAACAAGTATTGTTTAAATTTAAATAATTTTGTTTATTATATAATATTTTAATTTATAAAGTTAAACTATAAAAATTAGAAGAGAAATACTCTAAGATAGACCTAAAAAAATTTTGTCACCAACATAACCTTTAAAAAATGACTAAAATAACATTTATTAAAGAGTATAAATATATAATTATATCCCTTGGGTTAACTAATCTACACTTATGGTTTAGAGTTATGGAGTAGGGTTTTGGAGATGAGACTTAAAATTAAGAGAAAATAAAAAATATTAATTTTTAGAAAAATAAAAAGGTTTATTTTAATCATTTTTATGGGTTATGTTTGTAAATTAAATTAAAAAAATAGCTTATTTAAATTACAAAAAATTTAAATAAAATTTTGATCAATGAGAATTATAAACAAAATCTAACTCAGTTTCATTAGAAAACTTCAAAAAATTAAAGAAATTGGTTAAATAGATAAATGATTCTATTTTGATTTTATATAATTTTTAAAGTATATAATAAATATAAATAGATTATATATTAATATATATTGTTTTATAAAAAATTAATAAAATTATATATTATTATATATTAATAAGATCAAATAAGATGTAATAAGTTACATAATACAAAATACCAAATAATAATAAATATTTTATCAACTTATCATAAATTTTAAATATAAATATTCGCGCGGACGCGCGGGTTAAAATCTAGTTGAAATTTACATCATTGTAGATACATGCAATAGCTCATAATGAACTGAAATCATTTGTTGCCTATGGGGTTAATATTTTCATAGTGAACAGAAAAATAAGACACGTGTTAGCTACTCAAAGTTATGTGTTCAATGGGGAACCGCATGTTAAACCACTCCGAATGGTTTAATCTATTCTTTTAAAAAAAAATAACTCTATAATAAAATTGGGTTTTGCTCTACTAATATTTTATTTTAAAATGAAAAATAAAATAATAAATAATAAATAAATAAATTACTTGATTTACAGAGTAAATTTATTTTTTCTCTATTATATAGTGAAAATGGAATTGAGTTGAAGTTTGTTTAATCTAAACTCTATTTTAGAATGAGAAGATATAGAGAAGTTAGAGATACTCTAAGCAAATATGTGGAAATATTTATATTAGTTGGAATATTGTTGAATAATATAATACTTCTGGAAAAAAAAATTATCTTACAAAATCTATACTATTAAAATACATTGCGCGCCTGCTGCTGCTGTCTTGTTGATTCTTCGCAGCAGTGTGGCCCCATATTGCCCGTCTTTCCAAAACACGTACTAAAACAACTTTGATTCCCAAAGTTCAAATGACTAAAGAACATTGGGTTGTCACAATAAGGTGAAGTTAAAATATACTACCTCCGTTTCGATTTAGTTGTTGTTGTTGAGAATTTTTTTTGTTTCAAAATAAGTGTTGTTTTATAATTTCAATGCAAAATTTATTAGCTTTATCTGTTATTTTATTTTTTATTGGTTGAAATGTGATTAGATGTATATGTAATTGTGTTTTTATCTAGAAAATATGTAAAATTAAATGATTTCTTAATATGCGTCTAAAAACCTATAACGACAATTAAAACGAAGTAGTCGTTAAGGTGTCAAGATAGATGAGTACATACTTCTCTTCCATACGCAAAAGAAATTGGGCCTTGAAACGTATAGGCTTCGCAATTAATTCTGGGATCACGCAAACCAAATCAAACATATATTTTAGCTGGGCTATTTCAATTAAATGGGCTGAATTTTAGAAGACATTGGGCCTAAAACTTTAAAATGTTTATGAATGTTAGAATTGATGTGGAACTTATCAACTAAATTGCCACTACACCTTTTTGTTTCTTTCTTTCTTTCTTTCTTTTGCCATTTGGTCAATTCCACTTTTCCAACACACGTTTTCAGCTGGTTATTAATCATAATCCAACAATTTACATATGTATATCCTTTTAAACTATGAAAACACAAGAGTGATAGCTACAAAGGTTGGTCAATAAAGGAAGGCCATTGGAGGAGGAGAGAATATTGTGCCAAGATTATGTGTTTGGATGGTCATATGATTTTCAAAAGCAATTGTGATCATGTATAGGTAGGTTAGTTAAAAACTATTTTAAAAAGCAAAAGTATCATTGAAAAATTCCTACTTGTTGAATTTAAAAGTGCATATTTGACCACACCGAACCCATGCAGGCCTAGAACCAAATTTGCTGTCACCAAAAGGTCTACGGTGACAACACACACGCATGTAAATATACAGTAATAGTATTGAACTATTGATTATCAAAAGATACATATGCACAATGCATTTCTCCATTTCTATCAATTGATGTTTATAATCTTTTTGTTTCATATCATTTAGAATGTAAGCAAAATTAATATTACAAAAAGTTGTCCATAGTAGATTGGCTTAAGGTTTGGAATCTCTTAATATTACAATACTTTAAAAAAATGTTGGTTGAGATTGAAATCAGTGTTGATGCATAAATGTATACAAACTAAAACTATTTAAATCATTGAGAGAGAGGATACTTGATTTTGAAGTCTTAAACCCTTTTAATATTTAATTAAGATAATGTTACGCATAATGATTAATCTACATGGCAAGTCAACTTTAGAAAACAAAAACAACCATATCATTTTTAATTATCAACCTTACAAACTATTCGAATATTTATTTACTACAAAAACAAAGTAAAGAATGATGAACAAATTCATTTTAATTACTATTTGTAAAAAATAAAATTAAAAAGAGAAAATTTAGTATTTTTTTTGCCATAAGAAAATAAAATACAAAAAGACAACAAAGTCGACGACAACTACTCTTCCATCTTCTATCTCAACCCTTTGATACGACCGTTCAACGCGTACGACTTGCATCCTTGTCTCTCCGCAACTTCCATTGGCAGATAAAAAAAATAAAAACTTTTAATTTTGATCCAAACCCAGAAGACCTCTCAACACTTTCATCCATGGAGATCATCTCAAACCCCATAAAGTTTCCACCTTTATCAATCATCACTACTCTGTTCATCATCTTCCTCCTCTGTTCCTCTCCGGCCATGGCTGCCGATGAAGACGACATAAGATGCTTACAAGGAATCCAAACCTCTCTCACGGACCCTCAGGGCGTTCTCAAATCATGGAACTTCGCAAACACAACACTCGGGTTCCTCTGCAACTTCGTGGGCGTGTCTTGTTGGAACAGTCAGGAGAATAGAGTCATCAATCTCGAGCTTCGAGACATGGGTTTGTCTGGTCGGATCCCTGAGTCTTTACAGTACTGTGGGAGCTTACAGAAACTCGATCTGTCTAATAATCGCTTGTCTGGTAACATCCCTCCAAAGTTATGTACTTGGTTACCGTTCTTGGTGTCTCTTGATCTGTCCAAAAATGAGTTAAACGGTGAGATTCCTCCTAGTTTAGCTGAGTGTAGGTTTGTCAACTCTTTGGTTCTGTCTGAGAATCGGTTATCTGGTCAAATCCCGGTTCAGTTATCTTCTCTAGGGAGATTAGCTACCTTCTCCGTGGCTAACAATGACTTAACCGGTCGCATTCCATCTTCCTTTGACTCACCTAAGTACTCATCAGATGATTTTAATGGGAATAAAGGTCTCTGTGGTCGTCCTTTATCATCTACCTGTGGAGGGTTAAGTAAGAAGAATCTTGCTATTATCATTGCAGCTGGTGTGTTTGGTGCTGCTGCGTCTATGTTGTTAGCTTTTGGTGTTTGGTGGTTTTATTACCATAAGAGAAAGAGAAGTAGTTTAAACGAAGAAGGAGTTAGTAGTTTAGCGCAGAGACTTATTAGCCATAAGCTAACTCAAGTCTCTTTGTTTCAGAAGCCTTTGGTTAAGGTTAAGCTTGGTGACTTGATGGCTGCAACTAATGGTTTCAGCTCTGAGAACATTATTGTTACAACTAGGACGGGAACAACGTATAAGGCGGTTCTTCCTGATGGGTCAGCGCTCGCGGTGAAGCACTTGAGTGAGTGTAAGCTTGGGGACAAGGAGTTTCGGTATGAGATGAATCAGTTGTGGGAGCTGCGTCACCCTAACTTAGCACCACTTCTTGGTTTCTGCGTTGTGGAGGAAGAGAAGTTTCTTGTTTATAAGTACATGTCTAACGGGACGCTGCAGAGGTTGCTGGAGGAAGAGGCTGTTGAGTTGGATTGGTTAACTCGGTTTAGGATCGGTTTAGGTGCTGCAAGGGGTTTAGCTTGGCTTCACCATGGATGTCGCCCGTCTATACTTCACCAAAACATTTGTTCAAGTGTGATTCTCATTGATGAAGATTTTGATGCAAGGATTATAGATTCAGGGCTTGCTAGGCTTATGGTTCCTTCAGACAACATTGAGAGCAGTTTCATGACTGGTGACTTAGGTGAGTTTGGGTATGTAGCTCCTGAGTATTCCACCACAATGGTAGCTTCATTAAAAGGTGATGTGTATGGACTCGGAGTCGTCCTCTTGGAGTTGGCTACAGGGGTCAAAGCTCTTGGCAAGGAAGGTTTTAAAGGGAACTTGGTTGATTGGGTGAAACAGCTTGAGAGCTCGGGGAGACTTGT
This sequence comes from Moricandia arvensis, assembly GCA_905132765.1. Lineage (NCBI taxonomy): Eukaryota > Viridiplantae > Streptophyta > Magnoliopsida > Brassicales > Brassicaceae > Moricandia > Moricandia arvensis. Next base: position 11,958 of record CAJHQP010009708.1, read on the forward strand.
TGATGCATTAGATGAAGACATTCGAGGGAAAGGGCATGATGGTGAGATCATGAAGTTTGTTGAGGTTGCTTGTAACTGTGTGGCTACAAGTCCTAAAGAGAGATGGTCAATGTTTCAGGCATATCAGGCATTGAGAGCTATGGCTGAGAAACAAGGCTACTCGTTCACAGAACAAGATGAAGACTTCCCTTTGATATTTGACACACAAGAGAACAAAACCGTGTGAAGTAAAAGACCTATCTTGAGGTATTATTTTGTCTATATCATCTTGTACTACTTCCTACTTCCATGTTAGAAGATTCATGATTTTATAAAGCTTCTAAAAAATGTATTTGTAGACTATGTTATTGTAAAAGAACAAAGTGTATATGCTAAGTGTCTTCCCTTGTGTCTCTAAAACAGAATATTCTAAAAAATAGGTCTAGTTGGTTGGTGTCTCGGACATTTTCGTAAATTCTAATCTATGGAATTCAAATAGGTTTAAAATCCTCTAAATAGTTTAAAACTGTCTATATCGATTTAAATTAATTTAAATAGTTCAAAATCTTTTAAATCAAATAATGATGTTTGTTCAAATCTACAAATTTGTCTAATTTTTTTTATATTTAATTTTTATAATTTATCGAAATAATTTTATAATTAAAATTAAAAGTTTCAGTTATTTAATATAAATGTAAAATATAAAAAAATAATAATTTATTAACAACTAGACTCTATTGGCTTAAATAATTCGTATGATCGTTAGTGCTCTACTAAGTGTGTAATTATCGCCTTATGATTTTTTGAACATTGCTAAAAATACAGCATGTTTGTTGGTGTTTATAACTAACTGAGACAACAACAGTATATTGAAGAGTCAAGAGTGACAAAACAAACTTTCATCTGTGTTTTCTTTTAAGAACCTAAAGGAACGTGCGGAACTAGAATCTGTGTCCCATGCAGAACAGGATAAAGAGGGTTTTTTCTCTGCAGAATCTTTACTTTAGGGGTCAGGTTCTCGATACAGTCAAAATCAAAACCTGAAAAAAAAAGCTAAAGAATGCAAAGAAAGAGAGGTTTTGCATCTATGCATCACTCCTTTTGTATTTTCACTTTGTCAGATTCCCAAAGTTCAGAAGAGCCCAAAAATGAAAATAGATGTGATACTAAAGTTGTGCAAGGGCAAGGCATAGACTATTAATAAAAAAAATCAGTAACTTAAGGGGAATATTAAAACAAAGCAACTTTAGTTTAATGGTTTGCTTTAGCAGAGGAAACACAAAAGCAATACTTTAAACTTAAAATAAACTGAAAAAGAAAAGACAAAGAAAGAACTATGAGAAAACACGAGACTTGGATAAAGACATAAGCCTATAATCAATACAAAATGTTATTACAAAACCCTACAAAAGTCTTAATATCTGCATCAATGTTCTCTACACCTTTACTTTTAAAAGTTTCAGTCTCCAGAAACAATGTTCCCAAAAAGAAAAAGAGATCAAGACTTCACCTTCCAAAATGCTACTAAGCATGAAGAAGCATAGCAAGGCTTCACGAGCTATGAGTTTATAGCTTCTTGACGTGAAAATGCAATTGAGAAGGTCTGATTATCCACTATGTTGTCTGAAAAAGGTATAGAAACTGAAGATGAACTAAGCCCACAAGACACTAACATTATAATGACATGAAATATCTATAAAAAAGAGTTTTACATACCATACAAGTCGTATGTATTGAAGCTAGCTAGATCATACTCGTGGTGGCCGTCTCGAAGTTTCTGCTTTCCTGAAGACATAGTTTTGAAACAAAAGCTCAGTAAAGTTGAGTTTTCTGCAGTAGAACTTTAGATAAAGTGGTCAAGTTCCTCACAAGTGTCTTTAGTTCTTTTTTAAAGCATAGAAATTAGAGAAAAGAATGATAACATTATCTGCTTTCTAAAGACAAAGAAAAGAACAAGAACTCCACAGGCGAATAATCTTTCTAGAAACCAGTGATTATTGTGTATATGTGTAAAGTTACATCCAAGAAAATCTTGAGTTCAGCAAAAAAAAAAAAACTAATACTAGAAGATTTGTTTTCTTGTATAAACATACAAAATAAGAAAATTCTTGAATAGTTTCTAGAAGATTATTTTTCTTGAAAAAACTAATACTAGAAGATTAGTTTTCTTGAAAAAACTAATACTAGAAGATTAGTTTTTTTGAATAACCTTTCAAGATAAAACTCTCAAAAGGCTTGATCTCTGATAACAAACTCAAATAAGAAAATGTAAGAACCTGTTGTGGATAGGATCAGCTCCATTAGGAACTTTTCTCTTGCTCACATGAAACACATTCACATCCTTACCACTAAACCGCAAACTCTTGACCTTATCTGTTGATGGAACACTTGTTGCAGCGTTTGCTAAGATACCAACAAGAAGAAACACAATGATACCGAGAGACACAACAGCTCTAATGCCATGTCCACCCATACTGCAACGTATGTCCCTACACCTGAGCAACCAAACTCAAGAACAAACTGAGCAGAACATCCATAATGTTGGTGAAATGACTGTCACATAAATAGAAAGATAGAGATATGTACAGAACAGGCATTTAAGTTGTTTTTATATACCTTGAAAGACAAATCAGTGATTGGCTCTATTTAAAAATGAAGCACACAAAAGCAACATCATACACAGGTAGGTGTCCACGTAGAGAAGAAAAAAAAGGAAGCAAGAAGAAGAGAAAGTTATGGAAAAACATATCTTTATGTAACATATGGGCCCGTTAAGTGCCTTTTTTATTTGCTTTGATTTGTGATTTTTCATGCAGGAAACCATTGGGGACCTCACAAGCTTCCCTAACTACATATATTTTAAGCCATTATAAAGCATATGACAGTGTAACTTGAGTATAAGCAAGCCTACTACTTTCCTTACCACTATCTTAAGTCACTTGGATGTTTCCTTTAAACAATAAGAAAATCAATTAAGAATGTAACAATGCATAAGTAGTAAGAAACAAACCTGTGAAAAGGAGCTAAAGCTACAACTTTCTTCCTTGCTAAGTATTCCCTCAGTATTTGAAAATACAATGGAAACTTGTAAGGGTACTTCAATCTTTGCAAAAAATGAGATTCAGAAACATATCAAGATTGTAAAGAAGGGAGTCCATATTTGATTGACAGCAAGGGAAGATGGAGCCACTTTGTTTCTATGTCACTCACAAGCAAACTTTCTTTTGACCTTGGTGGGGAAGAGAAGCTAGCCTTATACTTAGTAAAGCCAAAGTTTAAACAGATGTGACCCCACAATTTTCTTACTATATATATGTATCCCCTATATTGTATAGGGACCTTACACATGATCAGGATGGTGTCCTTCTAGTATTGATTCTTTTAGTGAGTGTGTGAGCAAAGACATCCCAATATTTCCCTCAAGAGATTTCTAAATGCATGATATATGTAGGAGTTGGTTACCAAAGTAGAATGAATTAGAAAGAAGGGAAGAAAGATTCTACACATACCTCAGTTATGTCACTCTCATAAAGGTTTCCTTTAAGTTAGAAGAAATGCTTACGATAGTTATTGATGTACATCATACATACACATAGAAGTTGTGAGTAGCAAGTTGCTCTCACAGACCTGAAGGCTCATATCAACGTGTATACAACTACATTTCTGTTTCACAAACACACATGGAGACATGCACCATTACTGATTTAAGTATTATTCTAAAACTGCAACTTGTTTCCAGCTTAGGACTTTGGCAATAAACAGAATGGCGATTGATGTACAAAAGCACCTGCAAACATATAACATGACACAGTAAGAATATGTGACAGCAAGAAACAGCAATGAAAACTAAATGATCTTGTATTACATGACAGAAGAAAATGCTGCAAATTAAAGTATTTAGATGTAACAACCAGAAGAGTAGCAGCAAATATATAGTTTCCTACATATAAAACAAGTTACTCTAGTATTCAAACGTTGGAACAAAACTAGCTCTTCAATCCCAACCTATGTTCATTGCCTTTTAAGCGACTGCAGAGATTCAGTGTGGCTCTAAGATCTTCTTGGCTGTTGAGCCCATTATGGTTTCGACTTTTGGAGTTTGCAAATATGTTAAGAGCTTTATCAGTAGCTAACCAAAAGAACATGAAGGATATGAATGAACTATAACCTTCTCTCGCAGTCAGAGGGTTTTTGTCGTTGTGTATGTTCTTAGAGTGAAACATAACTGGACACCAAGCAGCTTTGGTGATAATAAAGATCATAAAGAGAGAAGAAAAATTATATCAAAAAGCAGATGAAAAGTAGTTCTTGAACATCAAAGAAGCTACTAGAGAAGCAACAAGAACAACAAAAAGAAGGATCTAATAATATAAATCATTTAAGGGTTGAGGAAACTATGACAGCATCTCTTGGTCCTTATCTAATACTTCATCCACAAAGAAGCTCCCTGTATGGCACGTTCCAGATGCCTTGGTAGCGCTGTTCTTAGAGCTCCACTCTGTTTGGCTGTTGAGTGTTGACGGTTTTGTTTTGTGCAATAGTGAAGTTGCTAGTAGATGAGGATCCCACTACTTGTGTCTGAGAATTCAAGGGTAAAACAGGTTCAGAGAGGAGATAATCGCTCCAGCAGAATGTAGTAACTGGTGCTTGGAACCCTTGGTTGATACTAGCAGAAGAAGATGTGGAAGAACGTGAAGATGTGGTTCCACTGACCATATAGTTTGAACATCTAGATAAATGGAGTAAAGTAGATGAAGTGGCATTTGTAATGATCACAGGAGATGAGTTGTAATAACTCTCATGGCTTGTTGTGGTCCTGATCATTTCCCTGGCTGAGTTATATTGTATGAGTACAGAGTTGTTAGACGGTTCTGTTTTGAAGTTCCTGACAAAAGGCTCAGATGAGTTCCCATGGCCACTAATGTTTCTGAACTCTGTAAGGACCTGACAAAAACAGGTTTCTGAGTCACAGGATCTATCCCCATTTTCATCAGCCTCTTCTTAAGCTTTGTGTTCCAATGGTTCTTCACATCGTTATCAATTCTTACTGGAAGCTTTCGAGCAATCGAAGACCACCTGAGAGTATCAGAGACTGTTGTCATTTTTTAAAGAAGTTAGTTAGCAGTTAGGTATGTTCTTTACCTGCTACCATTGATTCTGTGACACTGAATGATAAGCTCTTCTTCATGGGGAGAGAAGCTATCATGTTTAAGGTTAGGTCTTAAGTAATTAGTCCATCTCAGTCTACAACTCTTTCCACATCTATTCAGACCTGCTTTTTTGGGGAATAAAACTCCAGTTTCCTACACCATGAATGCAACATAAGCGAGGATCTTAGCGTCTTCTTCTGCAGTCCAGAGACCTTTCTTGACATTGGATTTGTCACAACATGGAAGCCTTCCCATCTTTTTTTGAGTATTAAGACATAAGAGAGAAGATGGAAAAGCTGAGAAATGTCTGAAAGTATCAGAAGAAATGCTTTATGGGAAATATAATGATGCAATGCAAAAGCTCTGAGTGAGAAACAGAAGTTGAGGATCTCATGCTTTGAAGGCTCCTAATTAACGGTAATTGCATGATTATTACACTTTCATTAGAACATAGTGCTTCCAAGTGCATGACGTAGCTTAGACAACTATCATTGCATGTGCATACACTACAGAATGTATATTAAATTAATATATACCATGTGTTGCTTGCTTGAGGTTGATGATAAAACAAACTGACTTTTATTGAACTTTTGCTCTCATAACTGAACATGAAACGAGAAGCTTATTTAGAAGATGAGTATTATAGGATCATGAACTTTTTTAATTAAGAGTTTGATTTTAATCTTAGCAGAGGACTAATCTGTCTAATTGTTTCATGTTAAGTGTCGTTTTAGTTTTAGTTTTGTGCACACAAATTAAGAAAACAATTAATTTTGTATATTTTATATATAAAAAACACTATAATCTATACAACTAATCATTTTTCAACCAATAAAAATTTAAATTACAGAATAAAATTCATAAATTATGCATTGAAAATCGAAAACAATACTTATTTTGTGACGAATTTTTTTCTCTAAAATAACATATAATATGAAACGCATGGATTAGAATGCGGAAACAAAACACAAATTGACTCAAGGCATGATTAAAGAAGGTTCTTAAGGGGGACTCCACCAAAACTTTAAGAACCAACTCTTAAAACCTTTAATTAAGAGCTTACTTTGCTTAGGTTCTTGTACTATCCACTGGCTCTACTGACACATGGCGCTCTATGATTAGTCCATTTTAAATTTTCTTTTAAAAAAGAAATCAGACAAAAAAAACCCGAGTTCTTAGGGTTAATCATGTTGTTAGAATATTAAACCACTTTTTACAAAAATAAATAAATTATTATCCTCATTAATGGACAGACATATAAGCCCAGTACAGGCCCATTATCGGCTCTATTTCGTGTAGTGTACGTACGGAAAGAAAACCCTAGAATCCCCTCCTCATTATGGGGAAGGCACTGAGCAAACCCCTTTAAATACACAACTCTAAGATCACTCTGACAAACCCTAGCAGTCAAAAAAAATCCACAGAGAAAAAGATGAAGGTGATCGCAGCTTTTCTCCTCGCGAAACTCGGCGGAAACGAGAAGCCAACCAAAGATGATCTCAAGACCATCTTCGATTCCGTCGGTGCCGAGTTCGACGAGGCGAGGACAGATCTGTTCTTTTCTCTGATTAAGGATCACGACGTGACGGAGCTGATCGCGGCTGGGAGGGAGAAGATGGGAGCACTCTCGTCCGGTGGTGGAGCTGTTGCTATGGTGGGAGGAGCAGGAGGAGGAGATGAAGCGAAGGCGGCTGAGACAGAGGCGGAAGCGAAGAAGGAGGAGGAAGAGAAGGAGGAGTCTGATGATGGAGGCATGATGAGTCTCTTTGATTGATCTGATCTTTTCTGAAGTATTTGTCGCTTTTTGTTTCTTGTTTTGTTTTTAATGGATGGATCGTTGTTTGGTAATAACTTTTTTAAGGATTATTAAAGACTTTATAATCTACCTTTATGTTATGGCTTTGTTTGTCTGAAAGTTAAACACAAGACTTTCACCATGCATATGTGCTAAGAGATTATCACCGTTGTTGCTTTGATAATTGGTTTTAGTATATGCCTAAGATTAGTGTAGCCAGCCATGTAGGGTGTTAAAATGTGACTTAGTTTATTTGCATCTGATTTTGTTGAACATTTTAGATTTTGAAAGTTGAACTGAAAATATACATTTTGCAAGTGTGGATCTGACCATTCTAAACAGTTTTTTCCTCACTGTCTGTCACTTAAGATTTTTTTACTGCTACACTCAGAAACTAAGTGTGAAAATGATGCTGAAGCTGTTATTGAGAGAGGGTCTTTGGAGCTGCTCTTGTTTGTTTCGATTTTGAAGCTTTCTATTTTGTAGCTTTCTTGTTAGACCATGATTAACCTAGAGTTTCTAGGGTAGAATTCTTAGTGGAATATAAGAAAAAAACAGTTTCTTATATTATGCTAAAAACCTCATTCTAAAAATCCTGGATTAATGATGTTCTTAGACTGTATATCATGGGATGGGAAGGCTCAAAGATTTTGTCAAAGATGCCTTTTCTATGAACTGTAAAAAAGTCACACTGCGTTTTGTTGTTGTTGATGAGCTCAGCTCTATGCTTCTGACACCAAGAACGGAGTCATGACATTTGGGCTTTCCAGTTTGTTCTTAATGACATTTCAAATTAAAAATAAATAATAAAAAAATATATCAAATTAAGAACGGAGTCATGACATTTGGGCTTTCCAGTGGATTCTACTATTCATTTTTTTTTATTTTTTTTTATTTTCAAATTAAAAATAAATAATAAAAAAATATATCAAATTTTTAATTTTTAATAGAATTATTTAATTATTTTTTTTAAAGATAAGTCCTTATGGATCTCATTGTGAGTGCTCTGAGCCTTTCAAAGCCCAATTTCGTGATAGTGCGTGTGAGATGAGAGAAAATTGACTGACATTCATGGCATTTGAAAACCCGTCATTGTGTAAAATATGTCATCCTATCTTAAATTAACTTTTCAAAAGCTACTTTATTGTGAGAAAGCAAGTATAAAATTCATAGGCCAATGATAAAGAAACAAAGACCTCAGGTTATATATTTATTACAGGTCTTTTAGTAGAGTTTTTAACTTTTTTTTAAAATGTTTCTTAGTTTTTAACTAAAAAAAATCTAAAAACCTAAAAATCGTCTATTAAATAAAAAATATAAGACTCGTTTCTTAGCCAAAAAGGTTTTTAAAGAAAAAAAATCAAATTAAATTAAAAACTCCACTTTAAAAGATCGGAGATAAATATGACCTCATGTCAATGCGGCTTACATGTTAACAATTACTCTATTTCATAAACAGACAATAAAAAAAAATCTAAACTTGTAGTCGAAGGTGTATTAAAGTTACTTGATAGAATTATAAAAAAATAATGAATTTCTTAAGAGAAAAAAAATGATCTTTAGTTCATACTTTACCGAATTTTAAAATCTTAAGAATATTTAAGTGGCTCAGGAGACCATTTTCTACCACCTTTCACCAAATCCTAAAGTTAAGATCATAAACTAAAAAGACTAGTGACGTTATTCACCGTAATATACCCAAAAAGTAAACTAAATATAATTAAGAAACAAAATAATCGTAACAATTCCACAACATAATAATGTTCTGCATATATATGACCAGTTTCCTATAAAATTAGCTTCGTCACAACTTCCTCGGAGCTCTTAGACTACTATATAATAGACGCTATTGAAGCAAACCAAATCAGAACACACTTGACAAGTCTCAAGAACACACACACACACACACACACAAGAACTGTCTCTTGCAACACAAGCAAAGAGTCTTGAGACACAATAACACGGAGGAGTGATCATTGAGAGTTATGTTACTCATGTTTTGAGAGAAGGGAAAGCTATTGGTGTGAGGAACAGAAAGAGGAAGCTTTACACTAATAAATCAAGCTCAGAATGGTATCCATGGATGTCAGGGAAGTGGAGCAGTGTTCCTTTTCATTATCCCGCGATGTTTGAGACTTTGGCTATGGATCCTGAGAAGAAAGAAAGGATCAAGAAGGACTTGATAAAGTTTAGTAAAGGGAAAGATTATTACAAGAAGGTTGAGAAGCCGTGGAAGAGAGGTAAGTCTATTGCTAATTTGTTGTGACTGAAGACATTAATTGGTCACTTGATCTTACAGAAAAGAGAAAGACCAAAAAGGAGGAAGATGGTGAGCAGAAGAAGAAGGAGAAGACAGAAGATGAGGAAAAGAGTAAAGTGGCATTGTCAGGGCTATTCAACTCCATTGATGGGTTAAGGTCAGCTAGTATGGAGATAGAGTCACATGAGTTGTATGAAGAAGGAAGCAGAGGAAGAAGAGAAGAAGGAAG
>CAJHQP010009709.1:0-21363 GCA_905132765.1 Moricandia arvensis
TCCAAGAGTTGTTGTAAAGAACAGCATTGATTTGGCGGAGGTGGAGAAATGAAAGTTGGTTGTTCAACACTCTCTTTCAATCTTGATGGATGGATGATGAAATGAACCTGAAAGCAAAGTTAAATTCGTGAGAAGTTTACCAATAAAAACAGAGAAATTAAGAGATAAAGATGGATATGGTCATATGGAAGCTAATGGATGGTTAAAGGGATCTTTCCTGCTTGTTGTTCAACAATCTCTGAATAGATCAATGGATGGATGATGGATTGCTGGATAAGGATTGACTCTCTCTATCTGGTGGGTTTTGATTGAATCTCTCAATATGGGTTATTCAAAGGTTTCTGAATCTCATTAACAACCTATATGACCACAATATCAATTGATATCTAATGCTCCCACACTTAGAACTCTAAAGAATAGATTTTGATTCAAAGGTACTCTTTGATAAAAACTGAATAAACTTTTTATAAACTTGGTTGATTGAAAGGTGGTTTGTACATAGGTCGAAAATGAGCTTATATAATTCTCAGGAATCTAATCATAACGTCCATAAGTAGAAAGAGGAAACAAATCGAAAACACTGTAAGATAATAAAACTGCCGTTGGAGCTTTATGTGGGATTTTGGTTCCAAGTGAGAAATCAATACTTCTTGAACCTCGTTTTTAAGGGATAAGAGAGCTTCCTGGAAACCTCTGGATGGATTGGAATGTGCCTTAACTCGTGCATAACTTTGATGAGAAAAGAGTTGTGGACATTAATGTCGGTTTGCTCCATATATAACAAGTATGGGTATGACGACCCTCTTGATCCTATGGTTTCTGGTGCATGGAATGGACTTTTATGGATCTATTTATCATTTTATAAGCCTCCTGAATTGTCTCGATTTATCTCCTGGTCGCCAATATTTGGTTTGAAGTTGAATTGAACCGGTTAGCTTCCAATTGAGGCAAGTGGAGAATTGGTTTGGCCGGTTTGGGGATTGGAAACATGAATTCATAATTCATTTGAAATTTCTCTTGATATTGGCTTTAGATATCCATCTTGAAGCCTATGGCTGGATTTGGTTCATGCCATTTTTTATTTGGTCTTGAATAAAGCCCGGTACTAGCGCAGATGGAAAGCTGGGGAACCTCTGGCTTGTAAAATTCATATCTTACTATTCCAGATACTTTGGGTATGATTTCAATTATATTTTAATCCTTCTTAAGTTTAGAATCCATGAAAATTTGTTTCATGGTGAAAGTCCTCCTCGTTGGTGAGATATGACGTTTTAATTGAACACATATCCTGAGTAGTCCTTTGGCTAGCTGATTGGTGCATATGGTTGGCCTTTGGTTTAGGTACCGTTTCTGGGCTTACATCATTCCCTACCCCTTCAAGAATTTTCGACCACAAAATTTTATGATCTGCACCAAGATAGATAAAGTTAGGTCTCATTCTCTTTCGAGAGTTTAGATCCTTACCTTGGTATTGTTTCGTTTTGGGAATGAGTGGTGTATCAGGTGGTTCTCCTTTTAGATGATAGGATAGGATCACGCCTATGATCTGTAAAAGGTCACTTCTTCTCTTCTGAGGTTGATGGTCCTGCACTCTTTTGATAGACTCGTTTCAAACCATCTTTGGGGTTGATTCTTCTAGCAACAAAAGATTATCCGGTGGGATTTCTTTTAAACTTTCTTCTTTGCAACCTAAAATAATTTCAACGTTTTTGATAGCTTTCACAAGTTGAAGAGTTATTTTCGTCTTTGGAAAACTTGTGTTGTTTAGATGACTTTCTTGCAACTTTTGATCTTGGTTTGTTTGTCCCCTTCTTGTCTTATTCATGGATCAATTTTTTTGGCAAAGACAAGTGCATGATGTCTTGGTGGGGCATTTTCAACATTGGTTTTGCTTCTCTAAGCAACATGGGCTGCATTGTGTCTTGAACCATCTTCTGGTCCTTCTCAAAGGGTGATGCCTTATGGTTCCTCTCCTTTGAATTCATGCTCCTTTATTCATGTGGCAACATCTTTTGAAAAAGACAAGTGCATTACAAAATAATATGGAACCAATCGATCAGATTGAATAAAACTATCACTCATTGTATATATTTCGATTTTCTCTTCTAGTGATATTTCTATCAATGCTTGCGTAGTTGGAAAACTATAAAAAAGTGTTCTCTCTTATGAAATCTATACCATGTCGTATCATTTAAATTCTTAGAGTTAGAAGACTTACCTTGGCTTGTGGTTTCCTTTTCCTTTGGGTTTGAAGTCTCTTTAGTCTTTGCTAGAATAATCGCTTGTTCTGTTTTTTCTTTGGATCTTTCTAACGTGCCTAGGCTGGAAAATTTCTTCTTACCCATTGTATTTGGGACCTCATCATGTTGGTATTGATCACTGATGATCATGTGCCTCTGGTTTGGCCGAATCTGGTCTTGTTGGATATGGCTACTATTGCCTTCTTGTGGCACAAATCTCTTTGTCGCTTTACACCCATCATTTGAAAATCTCCTTGGGTATTTTCTCTTGTTCCTTGTGAGGGACGTGAAGACACATAATTCCTGATCATGACCCATTTAAGATCTTCCCAGTTTGATGACAATTTCTTCTGGACTTTTACCTTGTGCATAATCTTACTCTTTTCCACCATTTGTATGTACTTCCGGTGAGTTGTTTGATGGTATGGCCTAGCCTTACTTATTTGGTATTTCATGTTATGAAAGCCAATCATTCATGTTCCTCTCCCTTGTAAGGTAGTCGTCTGGCCAAGTTACTTCCTGAAAAAGAATAGATAGGTGGTACTTGGTTAGCATAAGAATCTCAATGCCCTAGTGGGTACCCTTGCTTTGTGGTTTCGCTCTCCATGAAGGGTCTGGTGGTTTGGGTTCAACATAGTCATCTTCTGGGTGTATCTCCATACCTATGTTTTCTCCTTTGTGGTCCTTGGCATTCTGCCTTTTTCCTAAACATATCGTTTCTTTGTTTTAATCGAGCCATCTGATATTCTAATTCTCACAAGGCAGCCAATACTTGGTTTGAAGTGGCCATTAATCCTGTCCGTCTGCTGCCTCTACTATTGCTTCCTGAAAATAATCCTGAAGATCAAGTGAAGAATAAGGAATTTCTTGGTCGAACTAAAGAACAATGAAGCAATGCAAATTATTTAAAACTAAACCGACAAATATGCAACTAATAAACTGAAATGAAATAAACTATGGTAAAATTATTCTCTTAATTTTATTAATGCAAGATGGAGGTGAGTGCTAATAATCACAATGGAAAGGAAATTTGAAATGAAAAACTAACACTGATTTTTTTTTGAGTTTTCTTAGTATTCAAACAATTATACCAACTATATTCAAAACAATATGAAATAATCTATTCTATCAAATGTTTTTTTATGATGCAAGCACGAAATGACACTATTTTCTTTCTTTTAGGATGCAATAAGAATGAAATGAAATAACTATGATATGCTAGCATCCTAAGAAAAGGAAAATAACTAAATGCAGATATTTTTTTTAACTTAATAATGAATGGTTATGCAAATATTCTAATATGGTAAGGGGATCTGGGGAAATTAATGCAAAATAGAAAATTAACTATTTTGAATTCCTAAAGTATCTATCACGAAATTACTTGTCCTTTTTCTGGTTTTTAGTTTATGATGAACAAGAACAAAAGTAAAGACAAAAACTGTTTTTATGATTTTTGAAATGAAACAACAAGAAAGAAGGATATAGACATCCTTATTAGGACCTTTAATGTCTGAAACCACGTTGTTGTAAGATCAGGGGGTGCCCACTGATTTGGCAGAAGGTGGAGAAATGAATTGGTTGTTCAACACTCTCTTTCAATCCCAATGGATGGATGATGAAATGAACCTAAAAACAAGGTAAACTCGTGACAATTTTACCAATGATAAAACATAGATAATTAAGAAATAAAGATGGATATGGTATGAATGGAAGCTGAAGGATGGTTGAATAGTTGATGGGATCTTTCCGGCTGGTTGTTCAACACTCTCCGGTAAGATCAATGGATGGATGATGTATTGCTGGATAAGGATTGACTATCTCAATCTGGCGGGTTGATTGAATCTTTCAATGTGTGTTCTTCAAAGCTTATGAATCTCACTAAAAACCTATATGACCATGATCTCAATAGATATCTAATGCTCATCACACCTTAGAACTCTAAAGAACAAATTTTATTCAAAGGCACTCTTTGATATAAGCTTAATAAACTTTTTATAAACTTGGTTGACTGAAGGTGGTTTGTACATATGTCGACAATGATCTTATATAATTCTCAGGAATCTAAGCCTAACATCTATAAAGAGAAAAGAAAGGAAACAATCGAAAAAGCAAGAAATCAAAAACTAGTCGTTGGAGCTTTAATGTGTGATTTTGGCTCCAAGTAAAAAATTGATACTTCTTGAACCTGGACGGTCTAAGGGAAAAAAAAGATTCCTGGGAAGATTCTAGATGGATTCAAATGTGCATAACTTGATGAGAAAAGAGTTGTTGGACATTAATGTCAGTTTGCTCCATATAAGGCAAAGTATGGGTGTATGAGGATCCTCCTGATCCTATGGGCACTGGTTCATGGAATGGAATATTCTGGATCTTCTGGATCATTGGATAATCCTCCTGATTTTCTTGGTCTCCAATATTTAGTTTGAAGCTTATTGAATTGGTTAGCTTCCCATTGAGGCAAATGTAGAACTTATTTGGCCGGTTTTGGGGATTGGATCATAATTTCATAATTCTGTGGCCATTTCTCATGATATTGGGCTTTCTGGAAATCAGGGAGATCCATATTGTAGCCTATTATTGGCTTTGGTTGATGTTGTTTCTTCTTTGGGCTTGAATGCTATTCTAAAGCCTGATACTTGAAAATGGATGGGCTGGGGAACCTCTGGTTTGTAAAATTCCTATTTTCCTGGACCTGATAGCTTTGGGTATGATTCCAATTGGATTTGAATCCTTTTTGAGTTTAGAATGCATGAAAATCGGTTTCATGGTGAAATTTCTCCTCGTTGGTGAGATATGACGTTTTAATTGAACACATATCCTGATTAGTTCTTTGGCTAGCTGATTGGTGCATCTAGTTGGCCTTTGGTTTAGGTACCGTTTTTGGGATTACATCACAGATCCTCCTACATCTATATATAAATGTTGTTTTATGAATAATATGCAACAAAGCACTTTGAATTGTTGATTCAACGGTAGAAATGGCCTAGAACCAACAGTTCATTATATAATGGATTTTTCCTTTCTTATACTCTATCCAAAAGTTATCAATATTTATCAATATGTTCCAATCTAACGGAAATCTATTGGATCGAATAACAAAGACATTTTTGAAAAAAATATGTCTTTTTCTGGATGAAATGAAAATATGATTCATGTAATGTAACATGAGAAATGTTTCCAATTACTAAGCCGAAAGATATGTGGCCATGAAGTTGGGATTAAGGGGTTGTTCGTTTCTCCATTCAGATGAGCCATCTGGATGGAGATGAGAGTTTTGTTCTTTTAGACACTAAAAGTACAACTCATCCCGGATGGCTCATCCGGATGGTTTTTAAAAATTTAGGTTTAATTTTAAAAACCAGCTGGCTGGATCAAATTGAACCATCTGGCTAGAGATGGTTAGTCAAATATTAAAATGTCGATGTTGCCCTTCGTAAATTTATAATTTACAAACTAATATATCTATCCCATTCTGCCGTGAGACTTCATATATCTCTCTCTACTCCATGAAAGGAGTTGAGCTCTCTCTCTCCAGCATCTCTCTGCGACTCTCTCTCTGCGACTCTCTCTCTCTTCTCTCTGCGCTCTCTCTCTCTCCGCCACTCTCTCTCATCTCTGCGCCCTCTCTCTCTCTCTGGCCTCTCTCTCTCCGCGACTCTCTCTCTCCATGACTTTCTCTTCTCTGCGACTCTCTCTCTCTCTCCGCGCCTCTCTCTCTCCGTGACTCCTCTCCTCTCTCAGCATTTGGGTTTGTCTACTGATGGGTTTTGCTTTTTCATCGATTTGATTGGTTATGTGTGTTTGCTCTATGTTGATTTGGTTAGTGAACTTGTACGGATTTGATTTATGTTTTGTGTTGTGGCTCTGTGATGTGATTTGAACCATGGCTAGTGTGTGATTTGATTTGGGTTAGTGTGTGATTGGAGCATTGAGGTTAGTGTGTGATTTGATTTGGTTTTTGAGTTCTATGTATCATGTTCTAAGTTAAATTGATTATGAGTGTGATTTTGCATTTAGTTTATGGAATGTGTGAAGGTTATGGATTCGTGAGTTTGCCAAACACGCTGCAGCTGAGCGTGTTCTGCAGACTTCAAACGGTACTCAGATGCCGAACTCTGACCAGACTTCCACAGGCTCACTGGGCTCAGGCAGGGGCTGGTGAGAGACCGCCAAGCTGAAGTGGCTGAGTACAACTATTTTGTAGCGACCTGGCTCTGAAGTCACTGACATTCATGCTCGCCGAGACGTTTTTCGGGGTTGTGTCACGTCCTGTCCAAGGGGGCAAAGTTATGATTGATAGGGCCACTGGAAGGTCAAAGGGATATGGGTTTGTTAGGTTTGGGGATGAAGTGGGCAGATATGCGTGCTATGAGGGAATGAATGGTCAGTACTGCTCGTCTATGCGTAATTGGTCGGCTGCTACAAAGAAGCCTGTTACTATGCAACCAGGTATGCTTTTTATTATGTTAAGGAATCGTGTGCACTGAGTATTTTAGTGGCTTGAGTAGTTTTTTTAGTGCACTGATCATCTAGTTTAATTTTAGTGCATTTGAATGTGGATTGATGAACAAAACCTCTTTTTATTGGCAGGTTGTTTTTCTTTTTTAGGTAACATATCTTGATAAGTAATGGAACAAATGAGTGAAGAGAATGAAGATTCAAGATGGGTATTTGTTTACATGAAAATTTATTTTAACATAGTAATGAGTACATGATGTTCTTTACAATTGCTATTTCATCTTTTAAATTCAGTTTTATAAATTTGAGTTTGTACTTTGAGTTTCTACTTTTAGTTGTTTGGAAGTTTATTCAAAATTGAGTTTTTACTTTAAATTTATTTTAATGCAAATTTAAATAAAAATTTATACGAAATAAAATTTTATAAATTTCTACGAATGCTAATTTTAAATTAATTTTAGTGTACATATATTTTAGAAAAAATAATAAAAATAGTATAGTTAAAATTAATATCAAACATATGATTAATCAAAATAGGGGTATGTTTGTAATTTGTTTATTAAACTCATCTGGATGGAGATGAAAAAAAAGAAACGACATAAAATTCATCCAGATGACTTATCTAGATGACTCATCTGGATGGAGAAACGAACACCCCTAAAATCGGATGAGTCATCTGGAAGGATCACATAGATGGATCATCTGGATGGAGATGACAGATGGAGAAACGAACAGCCCCTAGTGAAACGGAATTGACTGGGTGGTAGAGTTTTAGAAACACTTGTTTCTTCCACTTAGCTCATGGAACAATATGCTACTATGGAAACATGGAAGAATTAAAATCTTAAAAAACACTATGTATAGGATGGTACAAATTTCCTACACAAAAATCTTGAGCATCAAACAACCAGAGCTATTACTCACTACATCAAAAAAAATTGATTAACGAAGGAGGAAATCCATTGAAAATATAAAATACACATGTTCGGATGAAAATGTTGTTGCTATATGTCCAATAACAATCAACTGAATAACTAACTAAAATAGATAGACATATTCTCTTTTCCTCAGGTCGATAGATCTTCTAAACTGGAAAATCTCTTATATGGATAATAACCATTCCAGCTGACCAAGCCTAATTCTAATTGTTTTGTCCCGAACTAAAGATATCCATGAAGCGATTTCCCCTATTTAAATATTTACAACCAAGAAGTACTTGATTCTATTTAGGATAGGTCCTGAAAGGAGAAGGAAGGCTTGAATGCCGCCACGCGTCTATTTATTGAATTCACCCAACCCGATAGAACCAATTTTGGCAACGTCCATCCAGTGCCAAAATCACTAACTGGGTAATTCACCATTCCCTAAAACAGACTATATACTTTATCTGTTGGGTCATGGGAAAATTTTATCAGAGGTTTAAATTGTATCAATCTACCTTTGTGTGATTCCTATTGAATCATATATTGTAGGGGGCAGGGTGGACGATTTTAAAGCTGTATCCCCCTCCCCATTCATTAGATTGAGAAGATCACCAAGATTCAAGATCTTTTTCCGAACATATTCCATTTCAATATTATGTCTTCAAGAGGACTCAAACCTCCACACTTTTTAACACAAGATTTGAGTCACGCGTGTCTACCATTTCACCACCAATGCATATTGAAAGTGAATCGTATTCCATAAATATGATATCTATCTAGTACAGTGTACTGAATATATGACGAAGGTGGAGTGTTGTATACACTACAAAAAAATTTGCCATTGATAGCACATTCTCATAGCGCCGTTTTACTGAACTTCTGTGTTTGTATAGTCCGAAATTTTATTTTAATATAATAGCACTAGATAAACGCTAAGATAGAGTTTAAATAACCGGAAAACTAAAATTGGCTTTTCCGCCAGACACTTAGTGAAAAAATCCCTAATTCTCATATTTCCCTCTCGTCCCTCTCTACTGGCTCACTTTTCCCTCTCTTCTCTCTCACTTTTCCCTCTCTTCTCTCACACTTTCATTCTCACCGAGTCTCCCATTCTCCACCGCCGCCGTTCTCCAATTCTTGTCACCGAGTCTCCAATTCTCCATCATCTTCTCCCATCGCTACTTCGATTCCACCGCCATTCTCCACCTTGAAGGTATTGGATGTCGGATTCTCTCTTGTTCCTCAGCTTGCTCTTGTCACTGAATTACGACATCTCTCTCGAAATCGAGCTCCTTCTCGTTTTGTTATTCACATAGTTGTTATTCGATTTAGTTGTTATTCTCCTTCTCGTTTTGTTGTTGTTACAGTTTCTCAGTTTGTTGATTCGGATTTGTTTAAAGTCTTTAGGATTTGTTTTGTTGCTTCGATTTCTTGGTTGTTTAAGTCATATTCATTACAGTTTTTATATATTGTGTGAACCTGCGAACAACTTTAGAACTTGTTTATCTTACGAAAGGTTCAGATATAAGTTCGAACAGAGAATATATGGTGGATAAAGAACGGGTCCATCTAAGCAGGTAATGAATTTAATCATATATGTTTGGTTTCATTTGGTGTGCAGAGACTTAACTTGTTTCTAATTTTTTGCATTTGTTTGTCAATCACAGAGTTGATCCAGCTTATGAGAGAGGGGCTTCAAAGTTTGTAAAGGATGTCACTTCAGTTTTGGGAGGGATTGATATGCTTGTATGTCCCTGCATCGATTGCCGTAACATAGATCGTCATTCAGGAAGTGTGGTCCTTCACCATCTTGTTACTAGGGGAATGGAGGAGGGTTATAAGATGCGGTCTGATTGGTATCTACATGGAGACTTGAACTCGGGGGTTGCAGCTGAAAGCAGAGTAACTGACTGGAATGAAGAGGTCTTTGGGTTATTCAGAGCTGCTGAGTGTTTTGATGAAGAGTTAGCTGGTACAGGGGGTTTATCTGAAATGGCAGAGGGAGACGACAAGAAAGAAGATGAGTTCTTGGCGAAGCTAGCTGATGCTGAAACACCATTGTATCCGAGCTGTTCAAACCATAGCAAGTTGTCTGCAATTGTTTCATTATTTAGGCTCAAGACTCAGAATGGGTGGTCTGATAAAAGCTTCAATGATTTGCTAGAGACACTGCCAGAGATGCTACCTGAGGAGAATGTTCTGCATACATCACTGTATGATGTGAAGAAATTTCTGAAATCTTTCGACATGGGGTACGAGAAGATTCATGCTTGTGTAAATGACTGCATTCTGTTTAGAAAGAGATTCAAGAAGCTTGAGAAGTGTCCAAAGTGCAAGGCTTCAAGATGGAAGACTAATATACACACTGGTGAGAAGAAGAAAGGAGTCCCACAGAAAGTATTGCGTTACTTTCCCATCATACCAAGATTGAAAGAGGATGTTCCGATCTGAGCAAATGGCCAAGGATTTAAGGTGGCACTTCAGCAACAGAAGCACTGATGGAATGCTTCGTCACCCTGTTGATTCAGTGACCTGGGATCAGATGAATGCAAAATATCCTACATTCGCAGCTGAAGAAAGGAACCTCAGGCTTGGTCTTTCAACGAGGGATTCAATCCATTCAACATGAAGAACTCGATGTACAGTTGCTGGCCTGTTTTGTTAGTCAATTACAACCTCCCACCTGACTTATGCATGAAGAAGGAGAACATCATGCTTTCCTTGTTGATTTCGGGTCCACATCAGCCTAGTAATAGTTTAGATGTGTACTTAGAACCCCTTATTGAGGATCTGAACAGTCTATGGAGCATTGGAGAGTTAACTTATGACGCTCTAAGTAGATCTACTTTTACTCTTAAGGCAATGCTGCTTTGGACGATCAGTGATTTCCCAGCTTATGGGAATCTTGCTGGCTGCAAAGTAAAGGGTAAAATGGGGTGTCCGTTGTGTGGGAAGAATACAGATAGCATGTGGCTAAAGTTCAGCAGGAAACATGTCTACATGTGCCATAGAAAGGGTCTCCGACCAGCTCATCATTTTAGGGGAAAGAAGAGATGGTTTGATGGGAAAGCAGAACATGGGAGAAGGGGAAGGATACTTACAGGGCGTGACATTTCTCAAAACCTGAGAAATTTCAAGAATGAATTTGGTAATTTGAAACAATCAGCAAGTAAGAGAAAAAGGAGTAACTGTACTGTTGAGGCACGCTCTGACAGTGAGGGTGTTTTGAGTGAATTAGAGGAAGAGGAAGAGGAAGAAGTAGAAGTAGATGAGGATGAGTTATCTAGATGGAAGAAGAGATCAATCTTCTTCAAACTACCTTATTGGGAGGTAATATGTTTATTTCATTAGCTTTCCTTGAGGTCCACTGTCACTTTTCTTTGTTTAACTTCATTTTCTGTTTTTTTCTATTATTATTAGGATCTTCCGGTAAGGCACAACTTAGATGTAATGCACGTGGAGAGAAACTTGGCTGCAAGTTTAGTGTCAACATTGTTGCATTGTGGGAAATCAAAGGATGGTCTTGCGGCTCGTAAAGATCTGGAGGAACTTGGCATTAGGCATGAGTTGCACCCTAGAGTCCAGGGTAAACGTACATATCTTCCTCCAGCACCGTGGTCTTTGTCTAAGGCAGAGAAGAAGAAATTTTGCAGACGTCTCTTTGACTTCAAAGGGCCAGATGGATATTGTTCTAACATATCAAGAGGTGTCTCATTAGATGACTGTAAAGTCACAGGTCTGAAATCACATGACTATCATGTCTTGATGCAACAACTGCTGCCAATTGCACTTAAGGGCTTGTTACCTAAAGGACCGAGGCTTGCAATATTTAGGTTGTGCGCTTTCTTCAATCTGTTGTGCCAGAGAGTGATTGACAGAGAGAAGCTTTTGATTATGGAAGCCGAGATCGTTGAGATGCTGTGTTTGTTTGAAAGGTTTTTCCCTCCAAGTTTCTTTGATATCATGCTCCATCTGACTGTGCACCTAGGAAGAGAAGCCCGGCTTGGTGGACCAGTCCACTTTAGATGGATGTACCCATTTGAAAGGTATGATATATATTACAAGTTTTACTAAATTATCATTCTTTTACTAACGTATCTACACTGACATTTGTTTCAGGTACATGAAAGTCCTCAAAGACTTTGTCAGAAATCCAGCAAGACCAGAGGGATGCATTGCTGAGTCGTATCTGGAAGAGGAATGTATCCGGTTTTGCAGTGAATTTCTGAAGAAGACTACTAATGTCCAAGAGAAACTTGATAAAAACATGGAGTATGAGAACAATTCTATTCTAGATGGTCGTCCAATATCCACTGGCACTTTAGTTACTCTCAGTGAAATGGAAAAGAAAATTGCTCATCTTGCTATCATCCAAAACATAGCTATCATCGAACCTTATGTAGAGTAAGTACAACTTTATTTTTTCATTAATTCATTTATATTTATGATCTACATTTTAATGTATTTTTTTTTCTATCTGTAACAAGTCAGCATCTTCAATATTTACAAGACACAGATGATAAATGTCGACGAGATGCATCAACATTGTGGAGTATGCATACTAAGAATTTTGCATGTTGGCTAAAAGAACAGGTAATGAGTTCTTTTCTAAATTATCTTCTTATGTTCTGCCTACTGTATTGGTAACTGAGTTGTTTTCCAAATTTCTCTTGATACTTTGTCAGGTTCCTCTAGATTCTACTAAACATGATGATACACTTAAGTGGATAGCTTATGGTCCACGTTGTTCTGCAAGGTCATATACGGGATTCATAGTTAATGGGCAGAGGTTTCACACATCATCAGTTGATAGGAAGAGTCAGAACAGTGGGGTTTATTATGAGGCTACAGCAGTGTGTAGATCCAGTGCAAAAGATACAGCTCAGGTGGTAGATTTGGTTTCCTACTACGGCAGAGTAACTGACATCATTTTGGTAGATTATAATGTGTTCTATGTTCCTTTGTTCCGGTGTCAATGGGCCGTTAAGGGTAATGGGGTGAAGATTGAAGATGGTTTTACACTTGTCAACATGAGTCATAGTCAAGCCTCCTTGCAAGTGACCCGTACATACTAGCATCTCAAGCGAAGCAAGTGTTTTACTCTAGGGAAGATGAGTCTTCAAATTGGTATGTAGTGATGAGAGGTCCTTCTAGAAGATACAGTAAAGAAGAGACTTATGAGGGAACTGCAGAGACTGGACCATTGCCATCAACTATAGACATGGATGTTGATATTGATGAAGCTGAGAATGCCAGAAGTGATTGTGAAGGCATATATGTGTGAAACGTATCCTGTGTCTTGTGTTTGTTTGGTCACTGAGTCTTTCTGTGTGAAACGTATCATGTGTCTTGTGTTTGCTTGGTGTCTTGTATCTTTTTGTATCATGTCGTTAAATAAAACTTTATTTTTTGTTTCAGGTAAATTGAGATGGGGCGTCCAAAGCAACACAAACGCGGAAGGAAAGCAGGAAAGAACAGAAATAAAGTGAGGTCGAGTTTGTGTGTACTATAGAGCAACCTAAGGAACAAGAGCAAGCTGAAGAACAAGAGCAACCTGAGGAACAAGAGTGTGAACAAGAGATCACAAAAGAGGTGTCTTCTGATTGATTGGGCTGATGAAGATGGGAATGTTGCTGAGGGCCGTATCCTTCCTTCTGAACAGATGACATAGTGAATGACAGTCGACTGGGCCCTATGGATGTTAAGGTCTTGGTTGAAGTTGCTACTGAACCAGAAGCATTCCTCTGGAGACTTGCGAGTAACATGTGCACAATTGAGGAAGCTGTTGGTCATATTATTGCATGGCCGAAGAACAAATGTCTCGAAGTAGGTGTTGGGCTTCAAACAGAAGACATTGCACCACTGGTAAATGTTGTTATCTTGCATTCACATAGTAATAAATGTCTTGATTTTTCCTATGATCAATATGTTTATGAATTTGTTCCACAGGGCTCCAGAGCAAATTCTCTCAACAAATGCAAACTACTTGATTTGTCTGATGATAGTGTAGTTGTCGGTGAAGGGCGTTGGCAGACACAAGAACCAAAAGCATTGGTTAATGGGATTCCTCTCGGACCTAAAGCTGTTAAAGTGTTTTCTGGATGTTGTGCATGAGCACGGAACATATTTATGGAGGCCTACGATGGATGTTGCATACCTTGAGGACTGCTTACACTCTTTTATCTCATGGCCTGCTCGCAAAGTTGTCTTTGACAACCCACCATCAGAACCAAGACAACAATCTCCTACTCCAAACACTGTCTCTCCTACTGTAGCTTCCAAGTCTTCTGCTAGAAAAACTATTACAAAAGGTGCAAATCAGGTGCAACAACTTCTGCTCCTACTTAGTCTCCACCAACTGATCAGGTATTATTTCTTAATTTTCAATCATCTTGTTATCTTAATCTTTGTTGTTGAAGTTGTGTTCATGTCTATTGTAAATCGTCGAATTAAGGTTGGATCTCAACCTGTGAAACCGAATCAGAAGTGCAAACTGATGGACATTGGTGAGAGGAGACAAGTTGTTGCTGAAGGACATGTGCATTCAACTGACCCAGCTCAAATGGTCCACTTTGTACGCTTAGGTCCGAAAGCAGCTAGAGTGTGGGTGGATGCAGTGCTTGTAGATGATGCTGATGTTTGAGGAAATCAGATGAGATAGAGTGTCTGAAAGATGCACATGGTTCATCAATTGCTTGGCCAATTGATAAATTGGTCATCTTTTAAGCTGCTGTAAGTGTTGTGTTTTGTGTTCATTGGTCATCTTTTGCACCTGCATATGTATTTGATTAACTGATCTGAGTATATATTGTTGCAGCCTGCAGAGGGAATGAAGAATTTAGGTCCTGATTAGCTAGTTTTAAGCTAGGCTAATGAACTTCATGTATGAAATTTATTTGTTTTCCATCGGCATTAGACATTTGTTTCTGTTTTCAATCGGCTTTAGATTTCATTCTGTTTTCAATCGGCATCAGTGACATATGTGTAATGACTGGATTTATTTGGTTATGAATGGAGTTATTTGGTTATGAATTTCTATTCCGGTGAAACCAAAAATAAATTCGAAACAGAAAATCATACCTCTTATCATATTTAACAATAGCAAAAAAAAACTGTTATTAATACATATCGTAGCATTTATAATTACATATAAGAAAAGTTTTCATAATATATACCCAAGCTATCAAAACTTTAGTATAGCACTTCTCAACAGCAATTACCGTAATAAAATTTTGCTATTGTAGAAGTCCCTACCATGGCACAATGTACGTATCGTAATAAATTTGTAACAGAAAATAACCGTGCCATAGATTCGTTACTAACATCACCTATTTAGTGCTATTGTAAACTCATATTTCGTAGCATTACAGAACAACGCTATTGTGGGGGGGGGGGGGGGGGGGGGGGTACCTATGATTGCTGCCACATACATAGCATTTATGAAAATGCTATCAAACCCCTAACATAGCATAAAACCCGCGCTAACAATGAGCATATTTCTTGTAGTGATAGGCCCGACTCAGACATCTAATTTCTTAGATTTGAATTATCTGGAGGATGCATTATATATATATATATATATCAAAAAGATAGAAAATGAAAACATGTTTCTCGATTCAATAGAAGTCCAACCAAAGAGGTGAATATTGTCCCAAATAACGAGAGATATGTAAAAAGTAGGTCATATTTCGCCTATTCATAATCCTAAATGGAATGTTATGACGTAGGGATCCCTATGTAAACATAGTATCTATTTAGAGACACTCGAATGACAACTTCTCATAATGAGAATGGTTATAATCTTATTCGGGTCTGGTCGGTATGGAATGAAATTATAATCATGGAATCGACTTAGTCATCAGATTATAGATTATAAGTTCATAGCCTAGTCTATTCCCATTTTGGGCGGCCCGACCAACTAATTCTTTTATTCAAGTTAGTAAGAGGGATCTTGAACTACGAAATAAATTATAGTAACTAAAAAGGGTATTGATATACCATGAATTTTACCAATTTTATACCATGGTATATGACCTATTTGGTGTATATTATATGGGTTTGGAGTCTAATTTTAGAGTGTTTTCAGGTTCATGTACGTTTTGGAGAACTTTGGTGATTTTGGAGTCTTTTGAGGTATGGATGGAGATCTTCCCATGGTGAGATTGAGATGATCTATTTTCCACAAGATACAGATTTTAGTTAGCTTCCCAATGTCACCAGTTTGAGGTCAATCAACATCCAATAGCAGAAGTTATGCCCATTTTACTAAAGAGTGGCATGTGTGTGCCTTGCTGATGAAGCAGCGGGGAAACGAAGGAGTGTGATCGACGAAACCAACTTGTTGTATATCGATGGTGATCTTAGAATGTGGGCCGATTATATTTCAAGTGACTAAAGCTCAGAAGCCGCCACAAGTTACCAAAATATCCTGGACGGCCTAGAACCCTTTTTATGTGTTTTCTAAGCCATTGTTCACGGCTATGCTTTCTACGCTTTACTCTTTTTGTTGTTCTTAGTTTAGAGTTGGAGAGAATAGAGGAACTCCATTAGTTTTATCATTTATTCTATTTCATCTATGATTTATGTTACAACTAACATGTCTAAGTAGATCCATCTATTAGGTTTAGGTTTATTAATGGTATTGATGGATTAGCTAAACAATAGGCATGGTATGGTGTAATAAATATCCTTCATCAGTATTGTGCTTATTGGCTTGTGTTCTAGAGTAATTAACTAGAACCCTGAACTTTGGATAATTGACACCTGTAGAGTAGGATCATTATCTGAATAAATCATGTTGAGCTAGGTTGTTAGATACATACGATAGTTGGTCAAGTAATTTTAGTGAACATATCAAATTAGGTCGTTAATGCTTGATTTATGTGATGATAGATCGATGCCAGCTCAATAGCATCGATCGACGGTCTATCCCGAGTTCTCAACTAGAGTTGTTAACAAATACTTAAATAGTAGATAGATTCACTACTTGATATCTTATTGTTTGCATTCGAGTTCTAGGATACAAAACCTTTAGATTATATCTATTGTAATCTTGATTGCATGAAACCCTAGATCTAGCTATTTCTTATTATTGCTTACAACAAACTAAATCAATCAACTTCTATCTTATTTACTGCTTTTGAAATGTATTTGCCTAGCTTAATCGCGACTGTATTGAGTTTATTGTGTGCTAACGCTCCCTGTTGATTTGATCCCTAAGTACTACACTAGACCTCTTCTTTAAGAGAGTAAAGTTGCTCTAAGCTTAATTTGAGCTTATCAAATTTGGCGGCATTTCCGGGGAGCGAAGATTCGCCATGAGACTCAATTTATTTGATTTTGTGTAAGTTTTTTATTTATAGTTTACTCACATAAATATTTTTCTTTTTTTCAGGTACATATATCTTAGTACCAGGAAGCAATGAGAAGAGTTTTTTCTTGTTCATAAAGAAGAAGCCTGCTGATTTACGCACGATCCGTAAGTCTACGAGGAAAGTATCGATCGATGCCCTCCGAGCAGCAACGATCGACAGCTTGAACCAAGCATTGATCGACACCAAATCCTCAGTATCGAATCGACACCAAATCCTCAGTATCGATCGACACCACCTGCGTGAAGACAGAGGAGATCGAAGTGCTTATACATATGGCTGATGAGAATGAGATCTGACGAGACGAAGAAGGTCGTCCTCTCAACAGTACAAGACAATTGATTAATGAAACAGGGTGATGTGATCCCTGATGTTATTACTGTAGCTGAGAAGAATGACTTCAAGATGAGTCATGAATGGTATGATTGGGTAGCTCAAGATCCCTTTAAGGGTTTGCCTCACAAAGATCCCAAGAAACACATCGAAAAGCTTGAGGCCTCTAGTCTCAAAAGCAGTGATCAGCATGAAATATCTTAATACCACATGCTCTGCAAGATTTTCCCATACTCTCTCTCTTGGGGATACATTAGCTGGTTAAGTCAACTGCAGATGGGATCTCTAATAAGCTGGGAGGAAATTGAAGAGTCTTCCTCTACGAATTTGTGATGATGCTGCAGCAGCCGAGAAATGGATATAAATGATAAGTGGGACAGGCTCATGGAACATTTGGCAGATAAAAAGGGAAGATCAGATTCCAAGACAGCTGTTCGAGTAAGCTATGGCAAGGATTGATGAAATACATGGATCTAAATAGCCGAGCCAGAGTGGACGAAGCTGGAACTGGTGACTCGACTTTAGAATCTATCAACACACGACCTCAACATTGATCATTCCACCACCTCCAGTATCGATCGACACAGATTCCTGTTGTTGATCGACACCTCTTGAAAAACCTGCAAGATCGAGTTGCTCTCACGACATTGCGGACTCAACACTGAAGTTTTATCAAGTCTATTATAGAGGATTTCTTGGAGCTAGAGGATGAAACAGCCTGAAAATTTGGGTCAGGACTTGAAGATGAAGCTTGATGGCAATCAGCACCACTTCGTGAAAATATTCGGAGACTTCACAAAAGGTAACATCGATCGACACCTGCCTAATGATATCGATCGACACACATCTGATACTATTGATTGACACCGCCGAACCGACATTGATCGAAACCCATTGTTGGACGAGCTGCCAAGATACACAGTTGAGCTGGAACTGATCAAGGAGAGAACGTACAAAATCTGAGGCTCACACGTTGCTGTTCCAGAACATCCACAACCACATATCTGCATGGAAGAGGCTGCTGGTCTTCACAAAAGAGAGAAAGGATACATGACCCAGTGAATTTTGTGGTCCCACCAGATAAAAGTTTGCATATGGGTTCCTACAATGGGGTATTGATGATCATATGTATGTAGTAACTTCTCATAGAGGGTTGAGATATAGAAGTGACGTGATAGGTCCTAATATTTTCCTATTTTAGACCACATTGTAGTGAAAATATCGAATTAGGTCGTAATGCTTGATTTATGTGAAGCATCGATTAATGCTAGTTCGCATCGATCGACGGTCTATTCTGAGTTCTCAATGAGAGTTGTTAGCATAGACTTAAATCATAGATATATTCACTACTTGGTATCTTATTGTTTGCATTAAAGTTCTATGATACAAACCCTTATATTTTATCCACTATAATCATGATTGCCTGAAATCCTAGATCTAGCTATTTTCTTTTTATTATTTATAACAAACTAAATCAATCAACTGTTATCTTATTTACTTCTTTTAAATCTATATGCCCTAGATTAATCGTGATTGTATTAAGTTTATTGTTTGCCCACGCTCTATGTGGATTTGATCCCTAATTACTACAAACTGGACCTCTTATTTGAGAGAGTAAGGTTTCTCTAGGGTTAATTTGAGCATATCAGGTACATGGCCGTGCCTGATATATATAAGTTTAGAAGCAACACAAAAAAATTTGGCCCTACAAACAATTAAAAACACACATCAGTGCTATGATATAACAATATAGGCAATAGAACTCTGGACGTTACACACATTACCAACCAAGTTTAACCATCAGAACCAATTGACACGAGCCATGTCTCATCGCCAACGGTAAATGAAACAATCTCCGCTTCATAATTCTCTCCTTAGGGACTTTTACCGTATTGGTTCTTGTTTCTCTTGATTAGAGGGCGTCTTGCCATTAGAAGGGCGTCTGCTACATCTTTTCCTAGGTAGAGTTAGAATTCTCCTATAAATACCCTTCGTAGCCACGTCCTTTCCACATCTCTTGAAAATTTTCAAACTCATCTGGTCTGAGATAACCAGCTTTTATTTCTTCTGGTTCCAAGTGAAGGATCTGGTTACGTTGATGCGCCAGATAGGCCGATTGTTGATGCTGGATTGCCTACTCTCGCGTTCATTACCCAGCCTGCGTTCATCCTCATCATAATATGAGTATACTCTTCGTAGGCTGCACGCGTTATCCTTGGCATTCCATATTGGTGTCGATCGATGGTTCTATGGTTACCAAATCGATCGATGCTCGATAATCATACCGCTGCCCAAAAAAGGTTTCCAGCTCCATTGGCCATTGCAAAGTATATCTGCTACATCCTCCTTCGTGCTGTTTAGAATTCTGCCATCCATAGCCCTTGCGTGACCATCAGGATCTCTCATAATACTGAAACTCATATAATTCGTGTTGTAGATAACCAGCTTCTCTATCATGTTCTTCTGTGAATCATGTTCGCGTTCTGCTTCGTGCTCAGTATCGATCAAATGGCGTATTTGTGTCGTCGTTCGTCGATCGATGGCATATTGTTGTCGTCGATCGATGTCGATTTCTCCGGTTCATGAAAACATGAATAACTCCAGCCTCTTCCATAGAAAGCCCTGGTAACTCGATCATATCTTCTTCTCTCTAATGTTTATCGTATTCGAGGTGGGCGAGGTTGTAATCGTAATCAGCATGCGTGGGCTTGGATCATTTCTGGGGTATGGGTGTCATCAATGACTGAAGGGTTGCTGCTCGATCAATTTTTATCGAGGACTATCGATCGATGCTGAGGGTTGGGTGTCGATCGATGCTCCCACCTACGATTCTCATTACACTCGTAATCGCAGAAACGTGTGGCCACAAGCTCTGCATTCATTAAATAATTCGATCAGGGTAGCCTTGTTCTATTTTTGACAGGGTCATAAAAGATATTTTTATCATTAGAGATAGATACAACTTCGTGTTAACCATGCATGATCCGCATATGGCTACCCATAGTGATGAAATGAGTTCTGCCCAAGTGAGATAACGAAATAAGTCCGAGTTCCAATCTAGTCTCACTGTATGTCCAACTTAACATGAAAGGCTGCTCATGACATGGTACTAGAGCATCTTGCATAATTCGCTCAGTGGATCGATCATGCTCTGCACATACCTGCTTTGAGTTTACTTCTTGAGCCTAGACTAGTACCACACGTGAACGCAGAGTTGTCACATCCGTATCGTGGAGGAGGATTTCCAGCTCTTAGGTGAAGGCTCCTCTGCCACTTACAGCTTTGCGCATAATGCCTCACATGTAGCATAGCTAGTGTCACTAGAGGCGACGTTTTAGGCTGTATTTGCTTTCTGCTTGTATCGATGAAGAGCATGGTAGATCACAAGTCTTCCACAGGATCACTTTTCTATTTTTTGCAGAACAGGTTCTGCTCTGTTTTCGCATCTTCTCTGTTGTGCGGTCGAGATCTAGTTGGACTATGGTTTCGGTATGTCATCATCATCTAGTTCCGCGCTTGTTTCCCTGCAGAAAACAATCCATCAATTTGTGAAGTACAATAAGCTTGCATCAAAGATATAGTCTAAAGGAATTTTAAGAAACTCTTTTAGCAAAGCCATGCCATCTCCTTTCATTGCTTCTCTGCGTAGATGTTTTTGGCTGATCTCTTTGCCTGCCTCCTTGAGTGAGGTCATCCATTCGTCTGTGCTCTATGTCCAGTTTTGTAGATTCAGACATGTTTGTAGGTTCTATTCTGAAGTGTTGTGTTGGGCGCACAATCAGACTTGCGTGAGGTTGGCGTGAAATCGGATTGGGTGTTTCCTACGCTGTTGATCGATGGTACTGGCATGCCGAGTGTCGACGCGTCGCCCGTCGATATCGTGAGAGCATAGTGCGTCGATTGATGTTAGTTGCATTCACACATGTGGCGCTAACTCGCATTCTGGTAGGTGTGCACCGTCGTCGACTGCTTCGCGGTGTCTTGCATCGATCGCGATGCCGATGGAGAATTTCCGTGTGCGACTATAGAATTATTCCA
>CAJHQP010009710.1:0-21351 GCA_905132765.1 Moricandia arvensis
CGTCACCCATTCTGAGTAGTTATTACCATGAAGGAGAACCGAGGTGATTAACGATCCGGGGTTGTCGGAGGGATAGATGGTGTAAGGTGACATAGACTCGACCGTCGAGCTTGTCGGAGTACTAGAAGTAACTGACATGTTCTTGATTCAAGGAACATCAGGAGATAGCGAGCGTATGCGAGGGAAATTTTTTTTAGGATCGTCGCTGCTCTGATACCATGAAATATTTAGGAAAAGCTTGATTGTATTCATGTACAAAGTTAGGTATTTATACAAAGAGATAAACCGAAATCCCAAAGGAATATAGGATAAGTAAAATATAGAATCTGTTAATATAGGATAAGTACAATATAGAATCTATCCTTATCTCAATACCGCTTTCCTCTGACTTGCTACATCTCATTCGACACATTCCTTCTCAGTGACAAAGAAAGGCGGTGATTTCTTTCCTTATTGTCGTAAACAATGCGCTTGAATCACTTCTAATCTGGTATAATCCTCTTCAAATCTTCCTATAATAGCAATTGAAGTTGATGCTTAGCTTTACTGGTTAAGCAACTGAAGTGTCTATGTCCTCCTTATGATTCTGATCTTGAGTAGTCTTGAATATTGCTTTGTGATCACTTGATCTCTATTGTACAATGACCACAAAAACATGATTAGTTCCTTTGCCATTTCTCTACATTGATGGGCTTAGTCCTTAACTTTATTTTGCCTTGAATATTTTCCTCTGCTATGACTTGACCCGATATGTTTTTTTGTTTGTTTCATGTTAAAGACCAATCTTACATTGTTTTCTATGATGAAGAGTGGGGAGTTCATGTCCATGTTGACAAGTACGTTATGATCTCTCTTTTTACCGACTATTTTTTCTTAGTTTGAAAGATATCACGTTTTCATAGACTTTGATCCAATTGCTATATCTGAACTAACTAACAAAAGGAAAACATCCCCTGATATTGTTTTCACCCCCATTACTATCAGAGCACTCAATTCCCGAGAATGCAAACCAAGTTCTCAAGGTACTTTAATATTTATAATCATGATCATAGTTTTGTATTTAACTTGAAGCCGCACTCTGTGCACTTGTGTGTGAAACCCGCATTTTTCGAAATAATAAAATAAATAATAAACAATAATAATCTCTGAAACTCCATCATTAATACTCATAAATAATCTCCAAACACCATAACTCCAGATAATAAAATAAACCCGAATAAATATCGATAATATCATAAAGTAGGTCTGAAAATAAAACGAAAAAAAACAGTCCAAAAACACCATCCCGGAAAGATCACTCCTGATCGTCAGTCTCACCTGAAAGGGGGAAGGAAAGAGGGGGAGTAACGGGGAAGTCACTCAGTGAGGTATGGGATGCTAAACACGCAAAACACTGACTTAGTAAATAGAACTCCCACTATGGAAGTTTAGTTCTAACATGAACAAACACGATGCCTAGAGCACCACACAAACAATCAATGCGATGATAGCACATAGCTAATCCATACGCCCCGCATCCTCATCTACGAATATATTTCATCATAATATGCGTAGTTTAGCCCAGACATCTCTGGACCCCCGCCCGTAACCTCTATGCGTCGAATGCAGACGTCTCTGCATGGCGCTCCAAACAAATATGCGTCGATAGCCCAAACGTCTTTGAGCCCCCGCCCTCAATATGCGTCGATAGCCCAAACGTCTTTGGGCCCCCGCCCTCAATATGCGTCGATAGCCCGGATGTCTCCGAACCCCCGCCCTCAAATATGCGTCGATAGCCCGGATGTCTCCGAACCCCCGCCCTCAAATATGCGTCGATAGCCCGGATGTCTCCGAACCCCCGCCCTCATCACATAGTCCCTACTCATATCTATGTATATACATATATATATGTACCGTCACTTAACATCACCCAATCATATCAATAATTGAATCCTCTAGACCCCTAGTTCCGGTTTACAATGAATGAACTAACTACCACGCAAGACTCAATTTCAAACAGACGGAACATGTTTCGAAACTAAACGACAATAGAAAGAATTCTATTACTGGTTCGGGATTTACGGAATAGACCCTCACCTTAGCCAAGGTCGAAGATAATGGGAAATGCCTCGCCCAACAAAACTAGCTTAGGTTTCAGAATAATAACTCCAAATTTGCATGCTTCCCTACGCATGAAACATTTAGCTTATGCTAAATATGTTGCTTGGAACACAAGTAATAAAGAAGATAACACTTAGCTGCTACACGGCTTGGATTACGGTTGATGGTGGTGGATGGATCAAACTCCGTTGAGATGGCTTGCCCCTCCTATGGCTCACGGTTAACAATGGTGGTGGTTGGTGAGCACGGCGTCTCCGGTGGATCTTCATCAACTCCCGCATGGCAAGGCTCCTCCAATACTTCGAGCGAGAATGATGAGTATTATGGAATAACGAAGCTCTTCTCCTCCTCCTCACACAAGACGTTACATACCCACTAAGATGAAAGCTAATGAATAACATTACATGAGAGAGCATAGGAATGAGGAAGAGAGGACACGGGTGGTGGTTAAGGTGATGCAATACGACAGCTGCCGTCACGTTTGTCTCTTCTCCATGTCTCCACCTCTCGGATCCATTACATAACTAAAACAAGGGGACGCCACATGACAGTAGCTACCCCACCGTTGATGAACCATGACTCCGAGGGATGAGGTGAGATGGCTCATGTTGGTGGGCGATAGTGATTGGTCTTGCCGCCGCGTCTAGTCTCATATACTCCGATACACGTACGTGAAGAAGACAAGTGACACAGGTGATGAGCAAGAGAGATAGGAGAAAGATGAAGAATGAGATATCGACCATGGTGGATGGGCTCTCTCTCTCTTTCTCAAAAAATGTTGACGGCTAAGAAACGAAGAAGAGGATATGTATGCTAATATGTATGCTAATACATTTAGGTATAATCATATATTCTAGGTTTAATGACAATTAATTAAAAGAAAAAGAACCAACACTCGGTTAAGAAAAAAATGGGAATAACTTTGGTTTAAACTAAATTGGAAAGTAAAATAGAACTTTGGTTTAAGAAAACCGGGTCGTTACAATTCTCCCCCACTTAACCGGAATTCGTCCCGAATTCTAGATGGAACCCGAAAAAACATCAACGGATACAAGGGAAAGAAGAACACGAGATGAGAAACAAATCAGGTCTTCTCGTACAATAAAAAAATAGAAATGCTAACGACTAACTCGATAAGACTAGAATTGTCACTTTTCTTTTGAAAATTCCCAATCCCATATAACCATTTGAAATTCATTCAAAACCGTTAAACCGAATCCCCACGGATCGTCATCCCGAGTCGGAGCCGGGACGGAACCCGCTCTGATACCAAATTGTGAAACCCGCATTTTTCGAAATAATAAAATAAATAATAAACAATAATAATCTCTGAAACTCCATCATTAATACTCATAAATAATCTCCAAACACCATAACTCCAGATAATAAAATAAAACCCGAATAAATGTCGATAATATCATAAAGTAGGTCTGAAAATAAAACGAAAAAAAACAGTCCAAAAGCACCATCCCGGAAAGATCACTCCTGATCGTCAGTCTCACCTGAAAGGGGGAAGGAAAGAGGGGTGAGTAACGGGGAAGTCACTCAGTGAGGTATGGGATGCTAAACACGCAAAACACTGACTTAGTAAATAGAACTCCCACTATGGAAGTTTAGTTCTAACATGAACAAACACGATGCCTAGAGCACCACACAAACAATCAATGCGATGATAGCACATAGCTAATCCATACGCCCCGCATCCTCATCTACGAATATATTTCATCATAATATGCGTAGTTAGCCCAGACATCTCTGGACCCCCGCCCGTAACCTCTATGCGTCGAATGCAGACGTCTCTGCATGGCGCTCCAAACAAATATGCGTCGATAGCCCAAACGTCTTTGAGCCCCCGCCCTCAATATGCGTCGATAGCCCAAACGTCTTTGGGCCCCCGCCCTCAATATGCGTCGATAGCCCGGATGTCTCCGAACCCCCGCCCTCAAATATGCGTCGATAGCCCGGATGTCTCCGAACCCCCGCCCTCAAATATGCGTCGATAGCCCGGATGTCTCCGAACCCCCGCCCTCATCACATAGTCCCTACTCATATCTATGTATATACATATATATATGTACCGTCACTTAACATCACCCAATCATATCAATAATTGAATCCTCTAGACCCCTAGTTCCGGTTTACAATGAATGAACTAACTACCACGCAAGACTCAATTTCAAACAGACGGAACATGTTTCGAAACTAAACGACAATAGAAAGAATTCTATTACTGGTTCGGGATTTACGGAATAGACCCTCACCTTAGCCAAGGTCGAAGATAATGGGAAATGCCTCGCCCAACAAAACTAGCTTAGGTTTCAGAATAATAACTCCAAATTTGCATGCTTCCCTACGCATGAAACATTTAGCTTATGCTAAATATGTTGCTTGGAACACAAGTAATAAAGAAGATAACACTTAGCTGCTACACGGCTTGGATTACGGTTGATGGTGGTGGATGGATCAAACTCCGTTGAGATGGCTTGCCCCTCCTATGGCTCACGGTTAACAATGGTGGTGGTTGGTGAGCACGGCGTCTCCGGTGGATCTTCATCAACTCCCGCATGGCAAGGCTCCTCCAATACTTCGAGCGAGAATGATGAGTATTATGGAATAACGAAGCTCTTCTCCTCCTCCTCACACAAGACGTTACATACCCACTAAGATGAAAGCTAATGAATAACATTACATGAGAGAGCATAGGAATGAGGAAGAGAGGACACGGGTGGTGGTTAAGGTGATGCAATACGACAGCTGCCGTCACGTTTGTCTCTTCTCCATGTCTCCACCTCTCGGATCCATTACATAACTAAAACAAGGGGACGCCACATGACAGTAGCTACCCCACCGTTGATGAACCATGACTCCGAGGGATGAGGTGAGATGGCTCATGTTGGTGGGCGATAGTGATTGGTCTTGCCGCCGCGTCTAGTCTCATATACTCCGATACACGTACGTGAAGAAGACAAGTGACACATGTGATGAGCAAGAGAGATGGGAGGGAGATGAAGAATGAGATATCGACCATGGTGGATGAGCTCTCTCTCTCTCAAACAATGTTGACGGCTAAGGAAGAGGATATGTATGCTAATATGTATGCTTATACATTTAGGTATAATCATATATTCTAGGTTTAATGACAATTAATTAAAAGAAAAAGAACCAACACTCGGTTAAGAAAAAAATGGGAATAACTTTGGTTTAAACTAAATTGGAAAGTAAAATAGAACTTTGGTTTAAGAAAACCGGGTCGTTACAATGTGATTGAGCTTCATAAAACAGAAGCACAGCTTGAGGAGAAGGCACATAATGTAAAAGATGTATCGGCAAAACATGTGACTGAGTTGTCAAATAACAACTTGGGTTACTGTGAAAATCTAAGATTTAATATTTGGAGAAGAGGCAACAGATCAAAGATGATGATTCTATTTCTAGAGAAAGTCTAACTTGAGTTGCAACTCAAGCAATCAAAATTCATACTCCAAGACATAATGGTTTCCTTTTTCCCCCCGTAACAGTACTTATCTGCTTATTACAGAACTTCACCACTACATTTTAAAAGCTTCGGTAAACACACTCCATCGAAGTTAAATTGCAAGAAATAGCTTTCCCTGCCTCACAACGTTTTTTTAAACTTCGGGTATATAAACATAAGAATGTAGCAGGGTGAATGTCCACCTGAATGCAAACTCAACGTCGATCTTCAGTTCGTCAAAAGCTTTTAACACAAGAAAAGTTCTAGAAAATGTTTGAGCGTATTTCATTTTTGCCAGTTTTGTTGATCATACGCAACAACGACTACATATAATGTTGTGACACCGATTCACAGCCCAAACATGTTAGTTAATTAGCCACTTGGCATCTTATTAAAAGAGTCGAATTTAAATACAAAGATGCCCAAAATTACATTTCTAAACGGAAAATTGTACGGCAATGTAGGCACTATGATTAAACTAATATTAGGCACACTAATCGACACACATTTGTATAACGCATTCCTTGCCGGCCAAGTAAGCACTATGTATCAAATTGACTCTAAAAAACTGTTCGATTGTCCCATTACCACTATCTAGTATCCTAGACAAATATAAAAAACTGAAAAGCTATTAATAAACAACAAAACAATTTAATCCATCGTAACAGTAAATTAAATGGAATAACCTGGAAAAAAAAACAAGTCCAAGTCTTAATTTACAATATACACAATTCCATTTACAAACTAAAAAAAATATGCAACACAATAAACATGAGTTCAATATCATTTTGAAGACAAAGTATTTAACCAATACGAAGCCCCTAACAGATTGCTATATCTATTATATGGATAAAGCATGCGATGATTGTTACTAATTTAAGAGGAATAAATTATTTGTTATCTTCATTCAAACAAGATAATCACAAAATAAGCACATGCATTTACATGTTTTCCTTTTGGAACATCGATTTTACTTTGTTTTAAGGCCAATTATATTTACTTTGGTGCAACTATCAGCTGTTTATTCTATTTTTATTGAATCGATTGGTTTTCTTTGATCTAAGCAACTTCAAAACAAAGTATAATGCTACAATCATTAACTACTATAAAATAGATCAAAAACAATTTTGAACTCATTAGAGATAAAACATACGAATCCGGTGCGTAGCGCCGGAATACCACTAGTTTAACATATAAAATCAAAACAAACAAAAAAATAAACAACATCATTAGTTTTTTTTTTCATCAAACAACATCACTAATTAAAAAGTTTAAAACACATAAAAAATTCTGGAAATTTGTTCATCTGGGAAAAAGTGTTTCACAATCTCCAATACAGTAAATAGATTACTCTTACACCAAAACAACCGAAGTTATACTATATAATACACACTTCTTCTACAAATTTAAGTAATTAAAAAAAAAATCAGATGCAAATAAGAATCAAGGGATCCTCTCAACGAACGTAAAGACGAAATGGGCATGGGCATTAGCCTTTGGAATTATCGGAATTGTCTTCCAACTGATAATTGAATAACAGAAGATTTCAAGCGACTTTTAATAGTTTAACATGAATTTTGTATTCAATAACAGATGATTTGAACTGATATTTAGAAACCAATAGTTGAATAATAGGGGATTTAAAATAAAAATCAAAATTTCCTAAAATTCTTAGTCCAACTACACTGCCCTAAGTACCTAGTAGTTCTCTATCCAAGTAGCTAAAAGTAACTATTTTCATGCTAATCTTATATACTGAGCATAAAATATTCAAGTTTATATATTGTATACTATTTTTGGACTGTAAGATAATTGAGATTCTTGAATTTTGAATAAAATTTTAAATGGATATTCGAACCCAAATTGAACCCACAAAAATCTGAACCAAATCCAAATTGAAATTTGTAATAAAAATGGGGTTTAAATTTCTAATCCTAAAACCTGTAATCAAGGTATTCAAACTGAATAGATCCGAACGAAACCCGAATGGATACTTGAATGTCTACCCCTAAATCTTTAACGATTATCATTAATATTATTAAAAATTATTGCTTAAAAGATATAGTTAAGATCCGGAAATCAAAACATCTATATTAATATTGAACTAGATTTTGACCAGCGTTTTAGAAAGCGCGGGTTTTGATTTTGACATTTTTACCAATTTTATATCGAACTATGATTTATAATAAGTTTATATCCTATGATTGCATGATCGATATCTTTACCTGCTTGTGAGATTTTTTTTACTCATAATCCTTTTGATGGTGAAACAAAAACTAATAAAACCATCCATTTATTATGTAGTTTTTAGGTATATTATTATTATGGAGTATTCATATATTTACCGGTTGTTTAAAATTTATTTATTTGTAAATTATAAAACATATTGAAATTGTAATATTTTAGTAAACAAATTTAGATAATTAACTCATTGCTACAAAAGAGTTTTTTGAAATATATTATATTCAAAAAGGGGTAGGAGAAGTATTTGAAATCTATTCGCGAAAATAGTAAATTATAAAATTTGTTTTTTTTTGAAAAATCAAAACTATTTGAAATCTATTCGCGAAAATAGTAAATTATAAAATTTGATTTTTTTTGAAAAATCAAAACTATTTGAAATATAGTCGATTTTGTTAGGAGAAGTATTACTTTGTCCGAATATTCTAACAGAACCGAATTAGCAAATGTATGTATACTATTAAAAGAGAACAATATTTATGTGGTGAACAATAAAATATTTTAATCTATGTTTGTAAAACAATTAGATTTTCTTCAACAAAACAAATAATTTAAAAAACCAAATAATGCTCAATCATGTCACTTCTAGTAGTATTGTCATTGTCAAAAGAGCATCATTACAAACATAGATTAACTAAATAAATTATGTTTGTTATATAAGAAAATAGTTACATTTGCCACAATAACTTGTCAAATCAAGTCTTGCATGTTGCACAAATATAATGATGAGGTTCATAGAATCTCAATAATAACTTGTAAAATTAGATTTGAAACACATCATTAGACAACACTTACCTATATATACCAATAATAATATACCTAAAAACCATTTCGAAAATTGATACAATATTCAAATGCTCAATCATGTCACCTCCATAAGTATTGTTATTATCAAAAGAGCATCATTACAAACAGAGATTAACTAAATAAATTATGTTTGTTATATAAGAAAATAGTTACATTTGCCATAATAACTTGTCAAATCAAGTCTTACATGGTGAACAAATATAATGATGAGGTTCATAGAATCCCAATAATAACTTGTAAAATTAGATTTGAAACACATCATTAGACAACACTTATCTATATATATCAATAATAATATACCTAAAAACCATTTTGAAAATTGATACAATATTTAAAACTTTTGCTAACACTACAAATAAATAATTAATATCTAAATAATAATAACTTGTCATAAAAACTATTTCTAAAATTGATACAATTTTTAAAACTTGAGATTGCTAACAAAAATAATTTGAAAAACTAAATAATGCTCAATAATGTCACCTCCATAAGTATTATCATTGTCAAAAGAGCATCATTACAAACGTAAATTAACTAAATAAATTATGTTTGTTATAAAAGAAAATAGTTACATTTGCCATAATAACTTGTCAAATCAAGTCTTGCATGTTGCACAAATATAATTATGAGGTTCATAAAATTAGGTATAATAACTTTATACCTAAAATATGCATTATTTTCGTTACTATCTATAACAATAATAATATACTTAAAAGTAAACCGAAAATTGATACAATAACTTAAAAATATCTAAATCTAATGCCACACAATATATTCATCAATTTAAAATATATACAAACCTAAACGATGCTTTATTTTTGTTACTAAAATATCAAAAATAAATTTCATATCAAAACAAATAATAAAATCATCAAAGATAAATGACAATCTTTGAATTTCAAAATGCAAGAATAAAGATATATATGATAGATCAAAGGATATTAGAGACCTTATAAAAAATAATTAAACATTAATTATCCAAAATAATTATACATAAACGGTTGTGTAACAACCGTAAAATAGTTATTAAATCCGAAAACACAAGAGAAAACATTAAAACATCACCAACAGTCATTGAGCAAGAGATTTAAAGAGTTTAATCATACATTTGAGGTTCATCCCACTTGTACCAATCGATGTTTGGAACACTCATATCATCCAACGTAGCTTGTGCCATCTCAAGATCGACTTCAAGTTTCTCCTTTTGATTCTTTAGAGCTTCAAAGATGGGTTCAAGTTGGTCAAGAACCGAGAGCTTTCCTTGAAGCTCAATGACATCCAACTCCTCTCTATGCCTCTTATACACATGCCTCGTCCCTTTCCTTCACCTTTGCAAGAATAACCTTGTAATGGAGCTTAGTCTCCCTCTTTCCATTGTTGAATGCTTCCATTGGTGAAGAACCATAGTCTTCTACCATTGGATTCTTGAGTTTGAGGGCTTGGTTCTTTTCCATGGAGAATACCTAGTGCATGTTCAAAGAATAATTAGGTTAGCCAAAATAATTGAAAAATACAAAACAAAATCTTTGTTCTTTAGTTAAATTTAGTCAAATAAAGATGATATAACCAAAGAACAACATATTTCGAAAAATAAACAATCGAATATATTGAAAAAATCAAACCCTAGAAGAATGAAAGACATGCAAATATAAACAAAAAATATTTTTCAAAAGATCAATCTCTAAACAATCCAAGGTCAGCAATTCAAAATCTTATACCTTTCAAAAATAATTTAATACTAAAAGAATGAAAGTCATGCAAATCTAAAACAAAATATATTAAAACCCCAGTCTAAGAATAGATTATTGTGATTCATAAAAGTAAAAAATGAAACCTAGATATATGTATCTAAATCGGTCACAGCAATGAAAAAAAAAACAACATACCTTGATCTTAGAGAGAGATTATTGAGAAAGATGAGAGGTTTTTGGGATATATTGGTGAGAAGTGAAGATAGAGAGTTATATATAAAAGAAAAGTAAAGAAGTGTGTTGAATAAGAAATCTTTGGAATATTCTAAATTCCCATAATAACTTTTAAATGTTTTCGAAAATCGTGTATTGAATATATTAAAATTAGATATTTCTATATTTTAGTTCTTGATAAAAATACTTGAATCGATTTTTTTTGGTATATTCGATAATGAGAAGGAAAAGTATATATTCATTTCCTAAAATCTTGTTAATATTGTGTTGTTTGTATTTGAGGCCGGATATAAATGCTAATCATTGATTAGACTTTTTAGTATATATATTTTTTTCTATAATCGTATGTGTTAAATATTTATTTCCATAGAAAAAAATCAAACTTATATCTATAGTTATAAGGCAAATTCTGATACCAAATTTATATATCCCAAATATTTGGTGGGTGTTGCACACGTTTTAGAAGGATTAAAAATTCTGTTATCAAATTATAAATATAGTATAATGAGTTGAGGAATATACTCGAAAAAATTTGGTTTCTAATTAATTTATTATCAAAATCGTGATTGTTTAAGAAATCTATTATATATATTATATAATATATTTAAATTCAAAATCTTATAGGTTCAAAAAAATAGACTATTTTATTTGGCTCCTAATTGATGATTATCAAAATCGTGATTGTTGAAAAAAACTATTATATCTGATATCTAATATTATTAAATCAAAAATCAACTATTTGATACCTCAAAATTGTTAATATCATTTAGAAATCAATTATTTCTTATATCGTAGGGGGAAATGATTAGAATAAAGGATGAATATGTATTATCATTAAATTGTTACAAAAAAATTAGGAAGATATGCATTAAAAATATATGGAAATCATAAATATTTGTTCTGTTGTTTGCAATATTGGGTAGATTTGAGTATAAAAATATTCGGTATTTCTATTTTCCAACTGAAATAGGTGCGACTGATCACAATATTTCATATATTCGTGTATCTGTATATTTTTATATTTTTAATTATTATTCTAAGTGTAGTGAAGTTAAGAAAAAAATCTACAACTATTCTAGTTTCCAAACAGAATTTTCGGATTTAATATATGTTTTAGTATCCAAACAAAGATATCCATGTATCCAAACAGAATTTTCGGGTAAAATTCTATTTTAATTTCCAAACAGTACGGAATTTCTAAACAGTACGAAATTTCCAAACAGTACAAAAAGTGATTTGAGTTTTAATAATATAGATAGATGTGTTGTCAAGAAGCATTAAAAATTATGAATACTAGAGACTGTCTCGGGCTACGCCCGGGTTTCTTACCTACGAAAAAATAATTTCATTTAAATTATTATGTCATATATAATGTGTATATTATTTATATTAAAAACTGTAAAATTTTATTAACAGAATCAAATTTTAATATTAATACAT
Organism: Moricandia arvensis; assembly: GCA_905132765.1. Lineage (NCBI taxonomy): Eukaryota > Viridiplantae > Streptophyta > Magnoliopsida > Brassicales > Brassicaceae > Moricandia > Moricandia arvensis. Next base: position 11,989 of record CAJHQP010009710.1, read on the forward strand.
AGATTAAGCCAAAAAAGATAAAGAGTTTACTAAATTTATTTATGGTTAATTACTTTATTTTATTCCTTTTTTTTTCATTTTTGTATCCTTTATTAATTTTAACACAACTGGTTTTTGTTTGACAATATACACAAAATGTTCTTTAAATGATAATTTGCGGTTCATTAGACTCAATCTCTTTCACCTTCATCCTTCCCTGAATTTTCTTAAGGTTCGCTCCATTATCACCAATCTTTGTCTACATGTTCTTCCTCCATTTTATATGCTTTTATTTTTTTATACTATTGTTCTACACGACTATACCTAACTTTTCTTATTTAGCTTTCGCAGCTGTTCATGTTAGTTTTTTTCATTCTCGCAACTATCTCCTTGTTTTCTTCTTCCAACATCTCTCAGCTTCTCTTATTTTTTTTCCTTGGCGTCTCTCAGAGTTTCAACTGCAACCCTTACAGTGTAGACGCCGCAAAGAACTTACAATCTTCTCACTAATGTAATCCCAGCTTCTTTATTTTTTTAAAATATATAATATATTTTTATAAGGGAAAATATCTTGACAATGTAATTTTTACTCAACATGGTATTTATATAGGTCATTTTTATCGTAGATTTGTTCAGCGTAATTTTTAAAACTGGTGATAAGCTAACCCACGTATAGTGTAGAGTTATTTTGCAATACTGGAAAAAAGTTGATCAAGCAGCATAATTCAAGTTGTGGCCTCACAACTCAGGGAATTATGAGCATGCATATGAATCAGCAGAGTACACTGGAGAGAATTAATCATGATGAACCAAATTACACATCCGTTTTGCAAGACCTTTATACAAAGGTGAGTAGGGTGTTCATAGATACATAAAATTTCATGCTTTGTGCGAAATGGTAAGCTTTGTACATGGAAAACTCAAATCACAAGCTTCTACCTCGTCTAGAGATTCCACTCCAAAAATCACATTTTGGTGATGTCACTACCAACGCCTTAGTCTATCCCAAAGGTTTGCTGAGGACAATGGAAAGAAAAACAACTTTTTGTTTGGTATCATTTCCTCGCAGGCAAGAAAGATGATGTTTGGTATCATTTCCCAGAATTTGGGGGTTCAAGAGGGAACCCTGATGTGTCATCATTCCATTTGTGGTTCCCGCAGGAGATATAGAAGTGGATGGCATTTTGAATACATACAAAAGGTTCTTTCAGCTAATTGTTGTTCTACCAAGCGATGACATCACGATCGCAATAACCATGTTATTTCTTTCTCTCAGTATCCATGTTCTTCATATAAAGACAAAAATTTAAAGTTATTTCCTCTGAAAATATCATTCTGTTAATGCAAATAAGTTGATTCGTTTTACCTGAGATTTCTTGGACGGGAAGGCATTCCATAACCTTACGTTTTATCTCCTGCTCGGTTACAATCATCTGTCCCTCCGGTGAGACGCAAGGTATAGAACTTAGTATGTGTGGCTGTCAGAGCTGCAATCTGAACCCCCACCAGTTGAAGAACATAGTTACTTGAAGTAAGTTTTCACATTTCTAAATTCTCGGATTGTTTCTCGTGATTAACATTCATTTTTTCTGTTTTTGATGCTCAATAATTACCTTATAAAGAGTTGTTAATTCATCACATGTAGACAGTCACACAGTTGTGGATTTGTGTTAAATTTTATTTACTAAAGCTTCTTTTCCCCTGTTTAAATCTGATAAGAGAATTTTGATATGTTTATAAAATCATGATTTTACTTTAACCATTTAAACATTTTCTATGCAACATTCAAGCCACAGTATTTTGGTTATTTTTTTACCACACTAAGAAATTTTTGATATGTATATTACACCAAAATTGAATAACCGTAAATTTTAGTTAGACTGATAAGGTTAATTTATTGGGTGAAATACACAACTAAAAAGTATATTTATTTGTTTGTTTATATGAAAGTTTATACTTTTATTTGAAAACAGAAAATTAAATAAAGAGACCTGAAAATTAATAAAGCTAAATCAAAATTATTACTATTATTTATAAATTTAATAGTTGATTTAAAAAATAACCTAATAAGCAAGATTCAATAATATTTAGATGTTATCCTATAAGTTTTTCACCTATCTTATATATAATTTTGAATAATATATTTTGTAAAAGAAAACAATGAGATGAAGAATAATGAGGAGCAGTCACGTGTCTAAAAATGCCTTTATCTGCCCAAACGATCCAACCATCTACAATATGGGCCACCAAGACCAAACGAAAATTAAGTTTTGAAGCCCAATCGAAATATTGTGTGAAGCCCATGATAGAGTGGCAAAAAGAAAGATTGCTATTGGTTGAATTAATTTGATGATGTGGACATCTTAATATACTCTCATATTCCCCTTTTATTATAGTAGTATTGTACGTGTCTAGCGTGATGCATCTTTTAATACTACCGGTATCATGAAAAATATGTATAACTGGACAACCGGTTTGCGAACCGGTTTTACTGCCGAACGGTTGGTAAAAACGATCAACTTTGAAGTTCTTCATGTTAGACGTTATAATATTTTTATATAATATTTTAATTAATATCATATATTTACGGAATGCATGAAGCGTAAAGTTCAAAATGGCGTCTTGTGTTATATGCAAAAATATGTAGTATTAGTGTCTAATATATGGTATTGTTAAATAATAGTACTTGAAATAATTATCTACTTGTTTCGTCTCCTTGTAGTAAGTCGGTTGAATAACCGACTCAGCCTCTTGCTCCACCACCTCCAGAGCTTCCATCTCGGTCAAAACCCCCTTCTTTGAAACAGATCTCGACATCACTTCTCTCAGTAAGGATACGCCTCTTGCGTGAAGGGATCTCCGCCTCCGCCGCAGTGTTCCAACCAATCTTCGTCTCTTCCATTCTCTGCCGTTCTAGTTCTGGGAAATCTTGTCTCATCTATAAACCAGCAACGTCTCTAATCGTGGGTGGTTAAGACGCTTGATTAATCTCTTTCTACCTGCCGCAAAGGTCTCGCCGTGTCACCAGCAAGTGCTTCTGATTAGATCTGAAGAAGGTTTATGAGTAGTTTGTTTCAAAAGAAACAAAGAAGGAAAAATCAACTCTTGAAAGGGCAAAGGGAGGAAGATATATCCAAGTTCAGAGTAGTTTGTTCTGGTTTATCACATTAGATTTTTCTGGTGTTGATAAATCCAGTATACATTCACTTCTTGATACCATAAGATTTTGCGGATAAAGTCGGTGGAGTCTGAAGCTATAAAGCTACATCCTTTGTGTATTTCTTTGTTCATACCAGCTGTGGATCATCTCAGTCATGATTAGTCCCGAGCAGCCATACTTACAGTTTGGAAATGGCGAGTTTTGTTATCTTTCCCTTTGAAGACATTCAGCCAAGCTTGTGTTATGAAACTCCTAAAATCTCTAGCTACATGCTAAGTATTTTCCTTGGTACCTATGATTATATTTCTCCTTTACTACGAGATTATCTATGTGTCAACAAAGATTCTCAAGAAGCAAAAGTTTTTTTAAAAATTAATTTTAGTCGCTAGTGGAATTTACCAGTCCCATTATCGTTCTCGTTTGTGTTGTGAGATCATCTCAGTGCAAGGCTAATTTTGTTTAGCTTGGACACTCCTTGGCCTTTGGCTTGTGCCTTACTGACGTAGATGAGCTCAACTCTTCTTGTGCTCCAGAGTTATAAGTATTGAACAAGATTGAAATAATAGCTTCTTTTACAACAAACTGTCTGGATGGAGAGATAAGTGTTTGGTTTGGAGGTGGTGATAAGCATACGAGTGGTGCCCATATCAACGAGTAGTTTTCTGGTTCATCACATCTGTTTTTTAACTGGTGTTGGTTTATTCAATATACTTACATTTCTCTAAAATTAAGTAATTTTCTAAGAAGACTACTTATTTTAACAAGCAATTGGTTCTGGCTCTTTACACTAATTTTTAGTTAGTGTTAATGTGTCCAGCATACCTATTTATTTTTAGAATCACTAATTTTCTAATATGAATGCGGTGGCGTGGAATTGTCAAGGAGTGGGAGCCGAACCAAGGAGAGGTTTAAGACAAGGAGATCCCCTTTCTCCCCTTTTGTTCATACTGTGTACAGAAGCATTGATCTCGCTTTTAAAAGGAGTGGAAGTGGAGAAGAAGTTTCTCGGACTTCGTGTTGCTAGAGCGAGTCCAAGGATCTCACATCTTCTTTTCGCAGACGACAGTCTTTTCTTCTGTAAAGCGGATTTGAGCCAATGCAGAGAGATCATGGACATTTTAAACATATATGGGAAAGCATCAGGACAGAGACTAAATGCGACAAAATCCTCAATGGTTTTTGGAAACCGAGTGGATGTTACTCTTAAACAAAATATAAAAGAGATCTTAGGTTTTTCTTCTGAAGGAGGAATGGGAATGTCTTAGGATTACCTGAACAAATTTGTGGCTCAAAGATGAAAGTTTTCTCCTTTGTACAGGATCAACTTAATGGGCGAGCTAACACATGGTCATCAAGACTCCTATCTAAAGGAGGAAAAGAAGTTCAAGTTAAATATGTGGCTCAAGCAGTTCCGACATTTGTGATGTCGTGTTTCTTGCTCCCACAAGGCATTACTGATAAATTAAAAAGCACACTTTCTAATTTTTGGTGGAGTTCGAAACAAAACAGCAGAGGTTTACATTGGATAGCATGGGACGAGATTTGTACCCCTAAGGATATGGGGGGACTAGGTTTTCGAGATCTCCATGACTTAAATATAGCGCTTCTTGCAAAACAATTGTGGAGACTAATTCATTACCCAAACTCTTTATTGGCACGTGTTCTAAAAGGAAGGTACTACAATCATACCTCTCTTTTGGAAGATCGAAGAATATACTCACCATCATATGGATGGCGTAGTATCATGGCAGCAAAACCTTACTCATATCGGTTTACGGAATACAATTGGTACGGGTCGAGATACGAGAGTATGGAGTGAGTCTTGGGTTCCAGATGTAGTTGCTCGACCACCTCGACCTGCTGACCACATTGTCCAATCCTTTATTAGGAATGATACCAAGGAGTGGGATCTCCAGCTTTTACGGGAATTCTTTCACCCAGATGATATCCGCTTGATACTTGGACTAAAACCTTCTCGTTCTCTAGCTCATGATGGATATATTTGGAACTATATAAAATCAGGAGTGTATTCAGTTAAATCTGGCTATGACCTCCTCTGATCGACCAAACTAAGTCTTAAACATGAATTAGTTTTGGAACCGAGTATCACGAGTCTCCAGAGCCATGTGTGGAAGTTAAAAGCCCCAAGTAAGATGAAGCACTTCTTGTGGCAGGCTATCTCGGGCTGTGTGGCGACGGCAAAGAGGCTCACTTATAGACATCTGGGCACCGATAGGAGTTGTCCTAGATGTGCTGGCCCAGTGGAGTCGATTAACCATCTTCTTTTTGAATGCCCCCCAGCATTACAGGTCTGGGCCTTATCGGACTATCCGTCCCTTCCGGGTTACTTCCCGAGTACATCTACATACCAAAACATGAGTTTTATGTTTTGGAAGAGAAAAGAGGTGGCTCCATTGAGACCACAATTCGACACCTTCCCATGGATCTGTTGGTACATTTGGAAGGCGAGAAACGACAAACTATTTAATGGGAAAATCGTATCTCCGATTGACACTCTTCAACTTGCGTCCCTTGAGGCGGAATGTTGGAAAGAGGCTAACGATAAGGAGGAAGTAAATGAGGATCATGTGGACCCTCCTTTTACAGATGTTGAGTCAGTGCCCCTTTGGATACCTCGAATCCCTACTTGCCAAATTGATGCTTCATGGATCGATAATGGTAGTGTTAGTGGCCTAGGGTGGAGTCTTAAGGATGAATTGGGTTCTGAATCTTTTGGATTACGGGCGTGCGATAGGAGCCTCTCAGCCTTACATGCGGAGACGGAAGGTTTACTATGGGCAGCTTCATGCATGAGAGACAAGAGAATAACATCGATCCGGTTCGAGACAGATTGTTCAGATTTATTGGATATGACTACGAATGATCCGATAGACTGGCCAGCTTTTGCGTCGGAAATTGAGTTATTCCAGAGACTACAAGAGGATTTCGAGGACGTAAGCCTGATTCATATCCCTCGGAGTAGGAATGGTCGGGCAGACTCACTAGCAAAGGAAGCAAGGACCAGAGGATATATTTTTTCCATATAGATCAGACACGGATAGATGGAGGTGCTCTTCGAAGAGTAAACTCGTCTAATCAACATTTGATCTAGTTTAAATGGGTAGTTGACAAAAAAAAAAGAATAACTGACTCTACAAGACTATAAATATGAGTTGCTTGTACAGATTGAGCACGTAGAAAAGAGAAAGTTAGTTAACTCTTCTTTCACTTGCCGTTGTTCTTTTGTCACATAGAAAATATATTAATACACATTATCTTAAACTATTAAAACTGAAGTACAACTAATTCTCAACCCTTATTTCACCTCTAATAGTACAAGTCCCTGCCACTGACCTAAACCATAATTAATACCTATACCAAACCGTAAGAATCTAACGAAATAAAGAATCTAACGAAATAAAGAATCTACAATTACTCATTATGTCTTGGAAAATCTTAACATAATTGATATAAACATTAATGAAAAGCATCAAATCGTCAAAATCAATTTAATTAAGATATTAGTTTGACATATGGAACCAAAATCGATCTTATATAAATACTTCGTTAAACCATTAATATGATATATCTATATTATTAAAACAGAAGTACAAATCTGATAATGCTAAAATTTAATCATTTATTACAACAGTAATTAATGAACTTATTGATGTTTTAATGAAGCTAAGATTAATAAATGTTGTCTTATCCAAATTAACTTAATCGATTTATTACATTATAATAAATGAAGCAATTGATATTTAATGAACCTACTAATTAGGAATGTTTTCTTATCCAAATTTTAAAATGTTTTACTACATCTTCCTTTTTTACTTTTTCTAATTACTTCATTAATTGTATTTATTATAAAAATTAACATCATTTATTTTACGTATTAATCATAATAATCATATGTTTTGAATAAAATTATTTCATTCGTGACAAAGATTTCAACCGGTTAATAAATAGTTTTTATTTATTCACATTCATCCAAGTATCCATCCGAATAGAAATCGGTTTTTTGATATCGTTCTTTGTTGTTCTAAAACTAAACTACATGTAGATATTATAAATTTCTTGACGGGGTTTGAGTTGATCCTTCCGGGTCCGGGTAGGTTCATATGAACCTAAAAGTATTCAAATAACTTATATGTTTAAAAATATCATTAAACAAAATATAAATACATAAGTAAAAATTTATATCATAGATTTCATGTGCTAAGTTTTTAATAAGATATATGAATAATATAGAAATAATATTATATTTTTGTTAAAAATATTCCAACTAATTTTTTTATTAATTAACAAAAACTCATATGTAAACAAGTGACATTATTTTACCGGGATATAAATTTTATTGTACTATTGACGGTTACAAATGAATAATCATATTACGTTTGTTGACTTTATATTTATTTCTAATTAGTCATGATAAGTATATTTTTCTATATAGTATATCATCATGTAAAAACATATAACTATATTACGAAACAAGATTTAAATTAACACCCGCTCGGTGAGCGGGTCCAGCTCTAGTTATTAATATAATAAAAGCTTTAGTCATTCCCTTTCTCTAATAGTGCTTCCCACGTAAATTATTGTAGAAAATCATAATCTTCTATAATCTTAACAATAGTTATTTTGATAATCGACTCACAATTAATTTTATATATATTGCTCAAATAGTTTTTTAACAAACGATATCCCTTTTATATTCTCATTAAATTATTCCTAAAATACAAAAATCAGTTTCCATATTCTATGTTGGGACTTTAACAATACTAATCGGTTGAGTATAAAATGTATGAGGATCTGTATGGTTTTGTTTAAATCGGAATATTAAGATATACTATTCTTCTTCTTCTAATCTTGCCTTTTAACCTAGATTTTTCGTCACATCTATATATACTCCTCCTCCTCCTATTACTCTCTACCCATCCACAATTCACAGTAAACATGTCTAAACCTATAAATATGTTTCTTATAAGGGATATCAAACCTTTTAAGACTGGCTGGTGAGTTCATGTCGAGTTGTAATATCAAAAACAAAGCCTTACTACTTTCTAGCTCTTCACAGGTTTTCTTTCCTCTTTCAGTTTTTTTTTTTTATAATTATTAATTTAAACACTAAAAATATTGATGTTTAGAAGTTTAATCTCAAAATTATTTGAGATTAGAAGATTAGTCTCAAAAATTGAATCTGAAAATAACTATATGGTATCTTCGGACTTTGCATCTAAGGATTAACTTGGGTTGAGTAAGACATAAAACCTTATATACTTTTTTGTCAAGAAAGACAAAAATTTAGAAGCTTACTTTCTAATGAATGTATTTTTCTTCAGTAAAGAAATGTTGAAATGATACATTATAACATGTAAAATATTTCAGGTTCAGCTTGGACATTCCTATCAAGACCGTTTTTGGAATATTGCATAATTGGTTATGACAACTTACCAAGAACCCTCCTTCTCTACTACACCAACTTAGTTTCATCTTCAAAAGGGTATTTTAGACACTCATTTGCAACTCGGATGAGTTCAGAAACACCACCTTTAATCCTCCATAGTAGCATCCTAAGACACTAGGGACAAGGGATTATAGAAAGATGGTAATGAGCAATGGATCATTTTCAGGAAATTTCAAGAGCAATGACCCGTTTCTGAATAGGATAGACCGAGAAATTCTAAGAAACAAACGGAAGGTTGAAGAGTTTTTAATGAGGCTTATGTTGAGAAAAAACTTTGTCAAGAGACAATGTACATAGGAGGAAGTATGAGCCACGCTACTCTATATGAGTATACCTTTGATCTTATTTCGGGTTTATTCTTTTGTTATTTATAAAAAGAATTAAAAAAGCTTAGATGAGTGTTACAAGAATAACATATTATTAACATAATTTTTTTAAAAATATTAAATATATACTTTGTTATTATATCATTAATTATTATACGCTTGATACCCTGATATAAAGTACATTGAATTAAAAATTAAGACTGTTTAACAAAATAGTGTATAATAAAAAAAAATTCAATTTCCCATTGAAAGCTAATAATATTCATGTAAAAATATTTATTTATGTAAAAGTTAAGACAATCACCCGCACAGGCGTGCAAGTCAAAATTTAGTAGTTATTAATAAATAACACATTTTCGACACGAAACTCTTATATTAAATAAGGTTGTACTAGCAAGATAATATTTACTTTATATTTTTCAATAATTTTA